>JADMLD010001015.1:0-80938 GCA_017589585.1 Phylloscopus whistleri | reverse complement strand
AAAATGACCCAAAAATTCAAATTTTGGAGTTGAAGGACCTGGAAATGAGAGAAGGAGAAGAAAATCCCAATTTTCCCAAAATTCTGATTTTTTTTTTTGGCTGGAGGGAGGTTCCACCACAACCCTGCATGGGTTGGGCTTGGATTGGGTCAAAAAAGCCAAAAAATGGTCCAAAAGCTTTAACATTTGGAGTGGTGGAGGAGGTGGGAATGGAGAACATGGAGATGAACCAAAATCTTCAATTTTTGGGGGTTTTTTTGGCTGGAGAATGTTTGAAATCACCCAGAGTGTCCCAGAGGTGCCACCGAGCTGGGGACATTTTGAGGAGTTGGGATTGGGTCAAAAAAGCTTAAAAATGGCCAAAATTGCAA
This sequence comes from Phylloscopus whistleri, assembly GCA_017589585.1. Lineage (NCBI taxonomy): Eukaryota > Metazoa > Chordata > Aves > Passeriformes > Phylloscopidae > Phylloscopus > Phylloscopus whistleri. The sequence continues at coordinate 80,567 of JADMLD010001015.1, read as the reverse complement.
TATTTTGGAGGTGGGAATGAAGAAGATGGAGAAGATGGTGAAGAACGTCCCAGTTTTCCCCAAATCCCCATTTTTGGCAGCCGAGGAGGAGCTTGGAGGTGCCCCAAGCCTGGGAGATTTTGAGAGGTTGGGCTTGTATTGGCCTAAAAATAGCCCTAAAAAGGTCCAAAATGACCCAAAAATTTCAGTTTTGGGGAGATGGAGGAGAGGAGCTGGAAATGGAAAAAGAACCTCCCAATTTTTCCCAAAATCCTGATTTTTTGGCTGGAGGAGGTTCCACCATGACCCTGTTTGGGTTGGGCTTGGGTTGGGTCAAAGAAACAGAAAAATGGTCCAAAAATTCCAGTTTTTGGAGGTGGAAATGGAGAAAATTGAGAACATCCCTATTTTTCCCCAAATCCTGATTTTTGTTGGGAATTTGCATTACCTGAAGGCATCACTGATGGGAAAAGGATCTTGAGAGAAGCTGGAAAAAAGGGGAAAATGGGAAAAGTCAGAAAAAAAAAGGGAAAATGGGAAAGAAAAGGAGAAAATGGGAGGGGAAAATTGAGATTAAAAAAGAAGGAAAATTATACAAAATGGCAAAAAATGAGAAAGAAAAATGGAAATAAAAAAATTTGGAATAAATGATTTATTAGTTATTTATTAATTGATAAATAGGGGAAAATGAAAAGGGAAATAGAAGGAAAATTGAAAGGAAATGAGAAATAAAATTAATTTTAAATATAAAAGGAAATAAGATAATTTTTTAAGGAAGGGAAACAATAAAAGGAAATTAAAAATAAAATATGATTGAAAAATAAGTAGAAGTTTTTTAAAAATTAAAAATAAAAATAATTTAAAATTCAAAAATAAATTAAAGGAAATTAAAAATCATTAATAAAAATTAATAATAAAATAGAAATTTAAAATAAACTTTTATAAAAGGAAATAAAAACTAAAAATAAATTTTAAATTAAAACATCTAAAAATTAAAAAATAAATCACAAGAATTTACTTTTTTTAAAAAGGAAATAAATAAGACTATTTAAAAAGCTATAAAAATTAAAAATAAAATTATAAAAGAAAATTAAAAGTAAAAATTGTAAGTAAACAGAAAATTTAAAAATAAACTTGAATGAAAAGAAATTCAAATAATTAGAAATGAAAAGAAATTTAAAAATAAAAGAAATCTAAAATTACAAGAAATTAAAAATTAGAAGAAAATAAAAATTAAAAGGAAATGTTAAAAAGCAAATAAAAATCAGAAAAAACCAAATTAATAAAAAATTAAATATAAAACAAAATACAAAATTAAATTAAAATTAAAAATTAAAAATTAAAAATTAAAATTAAAAAAAATTAAAAAAATTAAAATAAATCAAGTAAAAATTTCAAGTAAAAAGAAGTGAAAAGTCAAAGGAAAAGCCCTGAATGGGATTTTTAAATGGGGGAAATGGGGAAAAAGGAGAAAAAAATGGAGCAAACCCAAAATATGGGGGGAAAGTGAAAGAAATGAGAAATGGGGGAAAAATGGAGGAAAATGGGGGGGGGGAAAATGGGAGAAAACCCAAAAATGGGTAAAAGGGAAAATTAGAAAAGGAAAAAATGGGGAAAAGGAAAAACTGAGAAAGGAAAAAATGATAAAAAAGGGTGGGGGGGGGGGGGAAGGGCAAAAAATGTGAATTTTTAGGGGGAATATATTTTGGGGAAAAGTTGTAGGGAAATGGAAAAGTTGGAGGAGGAGGAGTTGGGATGAAGGGAAAGGAAATGAGTAAAAAAAGGGAAAAAATTGGGAAAAAAACTGGGATGGAGGAGGAAGAGGAAGAAGAGGAGTTGGGACAAAGGGCACAGAAATAGGGGAAAGGAGGAAACTGGGAAAAAATGGGATGGGGAGGAAGAGGAGGAAGAGTTGGGAAAATGGGGATGGAAATTGGGGAGAAAATGGGAAAAACTGGGAAAAACGGGATGGAGGAAGAGGAGGAAGAGGAAAAGCAGTTGGGAAAATGGGCCGGAAATGAGGGAAAAAAGCTAAAAATTTGGAAAAAAGAGAGAGAGGAGGAGGAAGAGGAGGAGGAGGAGCTGGGATAAAGGGAAAGCAAACGGGGGGAAAATGGGAAAAATCAGGAAAAATGGGCTGAGGGAGGAAGAGGAGGAGGAGAAGAGAAGTTGAGATGAAGGGCACGGAAATGGGGGGAAAAGCGGGGAAAAAAGAGAGGCGGAAGAGGAGGAATTGGGACGAAGGGCACGGAAATGAGGGGAAAAAAGGGAAAATCGAGGGAAAAGCGGAGGATGAGGAAGAGGACGGCTCACCAAGAACAGGGATGAAGCTCGGGAGCTCCATGGCCGCGTCCCCTCCCTGTGCCCGGCCCGTCCCCTCCCCGCACGTGACCCCGAAACTCTCGGGAAAAGGGGAAGCGGCCCCAAATCCGCTGGAGAAATTGTGCAGACCCGGTGACGTCACTGCCAGGAGCTGACTCAGGGGTGGCTCTTGCGACATTTGGGGACATTCCGGGGTTGGGCGGGGGGGGGGGGGGGGGGTGACGGGGTGGTTGGGAGAGTCCCGAGGGGTTTTTGGGGGGAAAAATACCCCAAATCACTGAATTCCCAAATCCCCCAAATCCCCAAATCCCCAAATCCTAAAATCCCCAAAGTAATAATAAAAAACCCCCAAACTCAAAACATTCCCCCCAAATCTCCAAAACCCAAAACCGCCACTCAAAAACCCAGAAAAACCCCAAAACCTCCAACTTCCCCCCAAAAAACAAATCTCCCCAAAAAGCCCAAATCTCCAAACCACAAGTCCCCCTGGAAAAAAACAGAAAAACCCCAGAAACCTCCAATCCTGAAAAACCCTAAGATCCAAAAACCTCCAAAACCCTTAAATCCAAAAAATCCAAAAACCCCCTCAAAACCAAAACCCCTCCAAATACCCCAAAACCTGGAAAAACCCAACCTCAAAAAAACCCCCAAAAAATCAAAAAACCAAACATAAAAAACCCCAAACACCCAAAAACGCGTCCAAATCCCCCAAAATCCCAAACCTCAAAACCCAAGCCCCCAAACGCACAGAACCCCCAAAACTGCCCAAAAGCCCAAAACCCCAAACCTGAAAACCCCTAAAACCCCCAAATCCCTAAATTCAAAAAATCCCCAAAACACCCTCAAAACCCCCCAAAACCTGAAAAATCCCAACCCTCAATAAAAAAACAATCCCATAATCCCCCCAAAAAACCCAAAAAACCCAAATCCCCAAAACCCACAAAACCCCCCCAAAGCCCCAAACCCTAAACCTGAAAAACCCTAAAATCCCCATACCCCCAAAGCCCTAAATCCCCAAAACCCCAAACACCCCAAACATCCCCAAACACCCCAAACCTGAAAAATCCCCAAACCCCAAAATGAAAAAACCAAGCTAAAAACCCCCAAACCCAAAAAATCCCTCAAATGTCCCCAAATCTCCAAATTTCAAAAAATCCCCAAATCTGCAACACCCCAAAATCCCTCCGAAAAAAAACCCAAACCCCCAAAACACCTAAATCCAAGAAAACCCAAACACCCACAACACCCAAAACCCCCAAACACCCAGAACCCGAAAAACCCCAACCCCCCCCAAAAAAACAAACATAAGAACCCCAACCTCCTCAAAAACCCCAAATCCCCAAACCTCAAAACCCAAACCCCAAAAACGCCCAAAATCTCCCAAACCCCAAAAGCCCAAAACCCCAAACTTGAAAAACCCTAAAATACAAAACCCCCCAAAATCCCTAAATCCAAAACCCCACAAAACCCCTCAAAACCCAAATACCAAAATCAGAAGCCCCATAAAACCCCCAAGACCAAAATAAAACCCAAATCCTCAAACTTCAAAACCCCAAACCCCCAATCCTCCCAAACCTCAAAACCCCCAAACCTGAAAAAACTCAAAACTCAAAAACCCCCAAACCCCAACCCTCCAAATCCAAAAATCACTCCATAAAAGCCAAAACCCCAAAAAGCCCAAACCCCACAAAACTCCAAACATCCCTGAACCCAAAAACCCCCAAAACCCCAAACCCCAAAAAACCCCCAAATGCCCCCAAACCCCAAAAAAAACCCAAAATCCCCCCAAACCCCCAAAACACCAAAAACTCCAAAAGCCAAAAAACCCCAAAGAAACCTCGAACTCCAAAACCCCAACCCCCAAAATTTTGGGATCTCCTTGGGGTTTTAGGGGTTTCTGGTGGGGTTTTGGGGTCTCCTTGGGGTTTTTTGGACTCTCCTCAGAGTTTTTTGGGGTCTCCTTGGAGTTTTTTTTTGGGTCCCCTCACGGTTTTTGGGATCTCCTTGAGGGTTTTTTGACGTCTCCTTGGGGTTTTTGGGGTCTCCTCGTGGTTCCTGGGCCTGTTCCTGGGGCTTTTGTGGGATCTTCTCCTGGGGTTCCGGGCTCCGTCCCTGGGGTTGCTTTTGGGGTCTCTTTGGGGTTTTTTGGGGCCTCCTAGGGCCTCATTTGCGGTTTCTCATGGGGTTTGGGGGCTCTCATGGTTTCTGTGGGTTTTTTTCCAGGTTTCCATGGGGTCTGCTCACAGCTTTTGAGGTCTCGGGTTCTGGGGATTTTCTCGTGGGTTTTGGGATCTCCTGATGGGTTTTGGGGTCTCTTTGTGGGTTTGGGGGGGGGGGGGTTTCTCAGGGGATTATGGGGTCTCCTCAAGGCTTTTGTGGTCTCTTTAGGGGTTTTGGGATCTCCTTGGAGTTTTGGGGGTCTCCTCGGGGATTTTTTTGGGGTCTCCTTGGGGGTTTTGGGGTCTTCTCACAGGTTTTGGGGTCTCCTTGGGAATTTTGGGGACTCCTTGTGGATTTCGGGGATTTTTTCTAGGTTTTGGAATCTCCTCGTGGGTTTTGGGGTCTCTTTGTGGGTTTGGGGGGGTTTCTCAGAGGTTTATGGGGTTTCCTCAAGGCTTTTGGGATCTCCTTGGGGTTTTTTTGTGGGGTCTCCTCATGGGGTTTCATGAGGTCTCCTTGGGATTTTTCGGGTCTCCTCGCGGTTTTGGGGGTTTTCTCAGGGCTTTTTGGGGTCTCCACGTGGGTTTTTTGGGTTTTTTTCATGGTTTTATGGGGTCTCCACCTTTTTGGGGGGTTTTCTCATGGTTTGGTGGGATTTCCATGGGGTTCTTTGGGGGTTTTCTTCAGGTTTTTGGGGCCTTGTGGTTTTTATGGGGTTTTCTTCTCGTTTCATGGTGACTCCTCGTGATTTTGTGGGGTCTCCACGTGGGTTTTTTGGGTTTTCTCATGGTTTTTGGGGTCTCCTCGGGGTTTTTTCGGGGGTCTCCTTGAAAGTTTTGGAGTCTCTTCATGGGTTTTGAGGATCTTTTTGTGGGTTTTAGGGTCTTCTCAGAGACTTTGGGGTGTCCTTGTGGGTTTTGGGCTCTCCTCAAGGGTTTTTTTGGGGTGTCTCTGTGGGGGTTTGGGTTCTTCCCTTGAAGATTTTTGGAGTGTCCTCAGGGGTTTTTTTGGGATCTCCTCGGGGTTTTTGAGGTCTCCTTGGGGTTTTTGGGGTCTCCTCGTGGTTCTTGGGCTGGTTCCTGGCGCTTTTATGGGATCTTCTCTTGGGGTTCCGGGCTCTGTCCCTGAGGTTGCTTTTGGGGTCTCTTTGGAGTTTTCTGGGGCCTTCCAGGGCCTCTTTTGGGGTTTCTCGTGGGGTTTTGGGGCTCTTGTGGTTTCTGTGGGGTTTTCTCCAGGTTTCCATGGGGTCTGCTCATGGGTTTTCACAGAATCACAGAATGACCAGGTTGGAAGAGACCTCCAAGATCATCGACTCCAACCCAGGCCCTAACACCTCAACTAAACCATGGCACTGAGTGCCACATCCAGACTTTTGTTAAACACATCCAGGGATGGTGATGCCACCACCACCCCAGGAAGGTCATTCCAGAACTTTATCACCCTTTCCATGAAAAACTTTTTCCTAATATCCAACCTATATTTCCCTTGATGCAGCTTGAGACTGTGTCCTCTTGTTCTGTCAGTTGCTGCCTGGAGAAAGAGACCAACCCCCAACTGACTGCAGCCACCCTTCAGGAAGTTGCAGAGAGTGATAAGATCACCCCTGAGTCTCCTTTCCTCCAGGCTAAACAACCCCAGCTCCCTCAGCTGTTCCTCACAGGGTTTGTGTTCCAAGCCCCTCACCAGCCTCGTTGCCTCCTCTGGACGCGCTCAAGCGTCTCAATGTCCTTCCTGAACTGAGGGGCCAGAGCTGGACACAGCACTCAATGTCCTTTCTGAACTGAGGGGCCAGAGCTGGACACTGCACTCAATGTCCTTCCTAAACTGAGGGGCCAGAGCTGGACACAGCACTCAATGTCCATCCTGAACTGAGGGGCCAGAGCTGGACACTGCACTCAATGTCCATCCTGAACTGAGGGGCCAGAGCTGGACACTGCACTCAGTGTCATTCCTGAACTGAGGGGCCCAGAACTGGACACAGCACTCAATGTCCTTCCTAAACTGAGGGGCCAGAGCTGGACACAGCACTCGAGGTGCAGCCTCACCAGTGCCGAGCACAGGGGAAGAATGATCTCCCTGCTCCTACTGGCCACACCATTCCTGATCCAGGCCAGGATGCCATTGGCCTTCTTGGCCACCCGGGCACACTGCTGGCTCATGTCCAGCCTGCTGTCCATCAGTGCCCCAGGTCCCTTTCTGCCTGGGCACTGTCCAGCCACACCGTCCCCAGCCTATAATGTTGCAGGGGGTTATTGTGGCCAAAGTGCAGGACTCGGCACTTGGACTTATTAAACTTCATCTTATTGGACTCTGCCCACCCATCCAACCCTTCCAGGTCTCTCTGCAGAGCCCTCCTACCTTCCAACACATTGACACACGCTCCCAGCTTAGAGTTCTCTGCAAATTTACTAATGGAAGACTCAATACCCTCATCCATGTCCTCAATAAAAATATTGAACAGAACTGGCCCCAGCACAGACCCCTGAGGAACAGCACTCCTGACTGGCTGCCAGCTGGATGCAGCACCGTTCCCCACCACTCTCTGAGCCCGGCCATGCACCCAGTTCTGAACCCAGCAGAGAGAGCTCCTGTCCAAGCCACGGGCTGCCAGCTTTTCCAGGACTGTGCTGTGGGAGACAGTGTCAAAGGCCCTGCTGAAGTCCAAATAGACAACACCCACAGCCCTTCCTGCATCCACCAGGCAGGGCACCTGGTCATGAAAGGAGACCAGGTTGGTCAAACACGACCTCCCCCTCCTAAACCCACGCTGGCTGGCTCTGATACCCTGGCCATCCTGTAGGTGCTTCATGATGACACTCAATACAAACTGCTCCATGACCTTACCGGGTACTGAGGTCAGGCTGACTGGCCTGTAATTACCAGGATCCTCCTTCCCACCCTTCTTGTCAATGGGTGTGACACTGGACAGCCTCCAGTCACCTGGAGCCTCACCAGTGAGCCAGGGCTGTTGGTAAATGATGGAGAGTGGCTTTGCAAGCTCATCTGCCAGCAGCTCCCTCATCACCCTGGGCTGGATCCCATCTGGGCCCAGAGATCTATGGATATCCCAGTATTTCAGCAGTTCTCTGACTGCCTCCTCTTGGATAATGCAGGAACCATTCTGTTCCCTGACATCATCTACCAACCCAGGAGGACAGTTGTCATGAAGGCAAGTCGTCTTCTCACTAAAAACTGAGGCGAAGTAGGCATTAAGCACTTCTGCCTCTTCCTCATTTGCAGTTACTAAGTTCCCTCCCTCGTCCAATAAAGAACAAAGGTTGGTCTCACCCTTCCTTTTACCATTAATATATTTGTAAAAACATTTTTTATTATCCTTTACAGCAGTCGCCATTCTAAGTTCAAACTGAGCCTTGGCCTCCCTCATTTTTTTCCTACGTGCTCTAGCAGTCTCCTTAAATAGTTCCCGAGAGACCTGACCGTCCTTCCAAGGATGATACATCCTCTTTTTATTCCTAAGTTCCTCCAAAACCTCCTTGCCCATCCAGGCTGGACATTTACCCCGCTGACTTGTCTTTCAGCACACAGGGACAGTCTGTCCCTGTGCCCTCAAGATCTCTGCTTTGAGGTCTGCCCACCTTTCCCAAACTCCTTTGTTTTTAAGGGCTGCTTCCCAAGGAAAGCTCTGAATAAGTCTCCCAAACAGGCCAAAGTTGCCCTCCAGAAGTCCAATGTAAAAGTCTTATTGATGTTGCTCCTGAGTTCACCAAATATCGAGAACTCTACCATTTTATGATCACAATCCCCAAGCGCCCTCCAACCACCACAGCTCCCACCAGCCCTTCCCTATTTGCAAACAACAGGTCAAACACGGTCCCTCCCCTGGTGGGCTCACGCAGCAGCTGTGACAAGCGGTGGGGTCAGTGCTCAGCAGCGGGGCCGTGATCGGGGGTGGCAGGGGCTGCCAGCGACCCCCCCGGCCCCCCAGATCACACCCGGGTGTGAGAAACAAAGCTCACTCTTTGGAATTGTTACAAGTGTAATAAGGGATAAAAAAGGGACAACATCCAGTACTGGGGTGTTTTAGAACAATGTTCTCTATGCACTGTTCCATTGCTGGGGCACATACACATTCATGAGTTCGGACATCATTCAAACATTCCTGTGAGTTTTTGATGTTCCAGGAACTCTCATTTGGTTTTAACCTCTGACTTGTCTGCAGGACATCCTGTACATCAGGTCCTTGTATTTTATTTCTCCTCCTGGTCCCACCATGTTTTTTCACACTGCCTGGTAAATCAATAAATTCTTCTCTGGCGCTCTGGTTTCTGTCAGGTTATCTCATCACCAGCCCACAGACGTGAGAAACAACACAATTGTTTTACACCATTCTCTGAGTCGGTTGTAATATAAAAGTTAGTTATAATAATGATAATATAAAAGTCAGTTATAATAGTGATAAAAGTTATTTATAATAGTTACAATATAAAAGTTAGTTATTAGAGTTATAAAAGCATTTTAGCATTGTATAGTGTCTATTAATATTTTGCTAAGGCCTATGATATAATACTGATTTATTACGTTACATTTATGTCGGCTGTACGGTGCACACATAAACTGTCTCAAACACTGTGCGGTGAAGGGGAGGGGACAAGTGACACCAGCGATGTTCCCAGTGATGTCATCACCTCAGTGACATCACAGCAGTGACATCACTGATCTCCAGCAGCCTCGGGATGTCCTCGATGGCTCTTTGGTCTCACTCGGCCACTGCACGGCCATGGGGGCCACCAGGGCCACCGGAGCTGCCACAGGGACTCGAGAGGAGGAAGTCGATTTCCCCAAGTGCCACCAGCAGGTGATCCTTGCTCAGGCGGGCGCTGGCCTCCCACAGCTACTCGAACTTGGCCACCTTGGCCACCAAGTGCTTGGGGACACTAGGGGACGCCTCCTCTGTCCCCTCCCCGATGGCCTCAGTGTACTTGAGCCAGGTGTGCAGCTCCCAGGGGAACTCCCAGGCTTCATCACAGGCGTCTGTCAAGCGCCACAGCAGCCCCAGGGCCTCCTCCATTCGCTGTCTCCTCCTGGTGGCCGCCCCTGCCTGCCTGGTGGCCACCACGGCCTCTTCCCTCACCTTGGTGGCCGCCTCCATGGGGGCAGCGTGTGCGGCCACCACTGAGGCCAGGGCCACCGACGGCTGCCGGACTGCGGCCACCAGGTTGTCCCCAGCTGTCCCAGCAGGTCCCCGGCCAGGCCGGTGGCGGTGGCCTCGGCAGTGTCCTCATTGGTGGCCTCAGCGGTGGCCTCGGGGAGGGGCTGTGGCTGCTGCTGGCTCAGGAGCTCTGTGGGCAGAGGAAAGGGGGTGACACCGGGCTGGGGGGCCCGGGGGGAGCACACATGCTCCAGGGGAGGGGGGACACGACCCCCAGGACCCCCCCTCACCTTCCTGCACAGGTAGAAGCAGAGCCCCAGTGCCAGGAAGATGAAGCCCAACACGAAGCCCCCGATCCCCATCAGCATCTTGCTGTGGGCAGCGTCCGGTGGCATCTCTGGGGGGTCTGCAGGGGTCAGAACCCCCCAAAACCTCTCACAGATTCCCCAAGCCCCTCCAAGCTCCCTCCCAGTCTTCCCCAGCCCACCCAGGACCCCCTGAAACCTCCTCCCAATCCCTTCCTGGCCTCCCAGGACCCACCAAAGCCCCTCCTGTCCCTCTCAGGATGCCACAACCCCCTCCCAGTTGCCCCCCACCACCCCAGGACCCCCAAACCCGCTCCCAGTCCCTTCCCAGCTCCTCCAGGACCCACCCAGACCCCTCCCAGTCGCCTCCCAGCACAACCAACCTCTTCCCACGTCCCACTTTCCAATCCCCGATCTCCTTCCAGCCCTTTCAGGCTCACTCCAATCCCTCCCAGTTACTCCCAGCACATCCCAATCCCCTTCCCAGTCCCCCCAGTGCCTCTCCCGTGCCCCAGTGCCGCTCAGGGGCTGCTCCAGGCTGACGTGCCCCACCTGGAGCTGGAGGTGACCCCGCGTTCGGGGGCGTTTCCAGCAGCACCAGGAGCTGGTGGGTCCAGTCCCCGCTGGGGACCACGGCGGTGGCCACCACGTGCCCTGAGAGCTCCTGCTGGCCCTGGAACCACCTCAGCTGGATCTGGGCAGGGTAGAAATCCATCCCGGAGCAGAGCAGGCGGCCGGGGCTGCACTGGGAGCTCGAGGGCAGAAGCGAGATGGAAACGCTGGGGGGCACTGGGAGAGAGTGGGGCCACACTGGGATCAGCTGGGAGGAACTGGGAGAGACAGGAGAGGGGTGGTGTGGCATTCAGAGGTCTGCTGGTGGGTTTTTAATAAGTTTTGATAAGTTATTAAGTTATTGTTAGGTTACTATCCCAATGGTTTGTTCCTGTTACCCCCTGGGATGGGTTGGTTCTACCTCAAGGTGTCCCCTCCCTTGCCAGGCTGTCCTTCACCCCCAAACACACCGGCTGCTTTCTTCACCTGATGTCAATCCTCCCAAGCCGCTGCCCTCATTTCCAGAGGTTTCTCTGTCAATCCTCAGCTCCGCCTGGGTTTTCCCCTTTTCCACGCCACCCCGTTGGTGCAGGTGACCCTTTCCTCGCCCCTCGCCTTCCCGAGTGGCTGTCAGACCCTGGGAACCCCCTCACTGCCCTCCCCGTTGTGTCCCCGATGGGTTGGAAAATGCGACCTCCCCTTGACCCTCCCCCGGCTAAAAGAGAATGGAAAGGTGGGCATTTTCGGGTTTTGGCCACAGCACCCCTTGGGGAGTGAACCTGTAGGGAGTGCGTGGGAAATCCCTCTCTGTGTCCTCGGCTCCGATCCCAGAGGCAGCACAGCGAGAGCCCTGGAGAGCCGGCGGTTCTGCTCAGCACCGCGCTCCGAGCTCAGGAGCAGCGAGCACGGAGGCGGCCGCTGCAGGCGCCAGGGGCCGGGGAGTGCGAGCCGGGCGGGCAGATCCGGCCCGGAGCGTCAGCTGTGCCCGACGTGAGGGCTTTGGGAGAGCCCCGCGGTCCAGGCTCTTTGTTCCGGCTTCTTGGCACCTCTGGGAATTGGGAGCTTGTGGCAGCCAGAGCTCCGGTTCGAGCCGTCGCGTTTTGGTCAGCGGAGCCAAGCGGAGAGGAAAAGGCAGCTTCCCAGCAGCGGGAGGTGTTTTCCAGGATCGGGGAGCTGCTTGTGGGTTTTCTTTGCTTCCGAGGCGGCAGGAGCTGGTGAGCAGGCGCTGCCCGGCAGGCAGGCTCGGGCGGTTCGGGTCGGAGGAGGCGTCGGCGGCAGCGGGACTCGTTCCGGGCCGTGCCGGCCTCGGCGAGTGCGGGCGGGGCTCGGCGTGAGCTGCTGACCCGGCGGGCGGGCTCGGGCGGGGCAGGGCTGTCAAATCCCTTCCCAGTAAATTGCAATCTCAGTTAGGAGCAAATAAAAATTAATGCGTTCCAAACCCATCCCCCACATCTGCTGAGAGTGGTTGAATAAAACACACCTGCTCATCTTTCCCACTTATTCTCTAAATAATCAAAGACATTTTTGGCATTTTTCCCCCGTTAGGTCTGAGCTTCAGAGTGGATGGAGAGGCCCCTGTGTCTGTGAGGAAAGGCCTCCTGTCGATGCAGAGCCACCCTGAATGTTCCCAAGGGCTCCAGTGTGGTGGCTCCCTGGTGTAATGGGAGCTCTGCCACCCCTCCCAAGCCATGTCCCTGCAGGGGTGGACTTGCTCCTGGTGAGGGTGCTGCTGTCTGTGCTTGCAGTGTCTTGTGCCCTGCAGATGGAAGCCTGATTTTCTTCCCAGGGGCTGTTTGGGTCACTCTCCCCTGCCCAGGAGGGCAATGCCTCTGCCAGGTCCTTGTGGCCGAGCCGGTCCCCTGGGTGCTGAAGCTCCCTTGGGCCCTGGGGTTGATCCCTCAGGGGCTGTAGAAACTCTGCCATGGCCTTTGCCTTCCCCTTGGCCTTTTCCTCCTCCCTTCTTGCCTTCACCTGCTGTGCCTTTGTGACCAAGTGCTCCAGGGGCTTCTTCTGCCCCTGCTGCAGCCCCCCTGAGTGCCTGTGGGTGCTCATCCTCTGACAGCTGCTGAGCTTTCTGCAAAACCATTCATTTCTGCAGCGCCCCAAACAAAGCCATTCAAGGATAATCTCGATCCCTGCACGTGGAATCCCCATTTCCCAGCTGTTCCTTGCTGCTGGTCCTTGTGCTCCCCGTGCCCTCCCCAGCCCGTATCCCAGAGGCGCTGCCTGTCCTGCCGCAGTGTCCAAAGGCGGCTCCCCCGGTGGGCAGGGCCGGCAGCTCCACGGGGCCGGGCAGCGGCCGGGGCGTCCCGCAGCCTCCTGGGGGCCGGGGGCCACTGCCGGCCCTGCCCGGGGGGTGCTGGGCTCAGGCAGCGCCCGGCGCTGAGCCCCGGCTGCCCCACAGCCCCGGCCCGGCCCCGCAGCTCCCCACAGGCCCCCAGCCCGTGCTCCCGGTGCCGCAGCTCTGCGCCCGCTCCTGCCGCTACCAGCACAGAGAAACCCCCTGAAATCCTGACCTCCTTGTTTTCCTCTCCTGGAAACCGGGAATACAAGGGATCTGGAGCAGCTGGCAAATTTTGACCATTACAACCTGCTGAACAACGTTCACATCAGTGATTTTTGTCCTTCTCTTTCTGTTTTCTCTCTCAGTGCCTGCAAGGACTGCATTTTCTCCACTCCAACCCTGTGCTGCACTGAGATGTGAAGAGCCTCAACATCCTCCTCAAAACCGATGGCTCTGTCAAGCTGGGTCAGTATATTCTTGGTCACGTGCAGTATTCCAGGGACATGTGGGGTGTGGGACTGCTTTGGAGTGACTGCCAGCCCCCCAAAAATGGTGCTGATGGCAGTGCAGGGACCCCTGCTGTGAGCTGAGCACACGGTTGCAGCGTGCACAGACCTAGCACAAGGAACAAGCAGTCCAGGGTGGCTGTGCTCTGTGTGTGTCCCTTCCCAAGGGAGGGAGCTCCAAGTCTAAAGCTTCAGGGGAACAAAAGCCACTGCTGGAGGCAGTGTCAAAAATGTGGGCATTTCTGAAGTAGCCAGTGCCATATTGCCTTGGATGAAGTCCTGAGGAAACAGAGCAGGGACAGTTGTCCAGGAGATTCAACAGCACATTCTCCAACTTCTCCTGGGCAATTCTTTTGCTTGCTTTCCTCCCTGCACAGTATTCAAATAAAAACAGTCTTTTGCTTTCTCCCCAGCTGATTTTGGCTTCTCTGCTCTACTCACCCCTGAGCGGAGCAGACGCAGCTCGGTGATCGGGACTCCTTGGTGGATGGCGCCTGAAGTGGTCAAAGGTCAACCCTATGGCCCCAAAGTGGACATCTGGTCTTTGGGAATTGTGGGCATTGAAATGGCAGAACACCAAGTCCCTTACTGGAGTAAAAGTCCACGCTTGGTAAGGTGTCAATACTCTCTGATCCTGCTGTCTTTCTCACCTATCCCACCTTCTGTCTGCCCTTGGACAAAATCCCATTGCCATCTGCTGGAACTACTTCCACCACGGTCCCTTTCTAAAAATGTCCCTGCAGCACATCAGCATCTGCTGTAGTTTTGGGTGCATCACTGGGGGAACTCCAGCCTCACCCCACGCAAACAATCTCCATGCTCAGGCAACATTTTGCTTTGGCTTAGAAGTCGTTCAAGCTCTTTTGGCTGTGGAGATGGCCCTGCTAACAGGGAACAAGCATCTTAGGACTGGTGTCATCTTTCCTGGAATGAAGGAAAGAAACCCAAACCTAGCAAAGTTTCTAAAACAGTTGTTTGAAGAGAAGAAGTGCACCCCCATTCTTCTCACAGGGAAACTTGTCTGGAACATGGACATGAGGGGGTGAAGGTCACAGAGGCTCTTGTGCTTCTTGTGCAGTGCTGCTGAAACACTCCGTGACCATATTTCCTTCCTAAGCCAAGCCACTTTCTCCATGTCACCAAGCTGAAGCCTGGTGATGTGCAGAGCCTGCCAAAACCACCCCTTTGTTTCTGGGTGCTTTCTAGGATGGGCATACCATGAATGCATTGACCTGAGTATCCAAATGAGCAGAGGGCTACCATAGGGATGGCATTTCTCCTTCTTCTGATTTCACCACCAAAATTTTCCTTTGGCCACGTAAGGGAAGCTGAAATTTGCAGTCTGCTAAGAAACACACCTGCAGGTGTTTCCTGTGTGGGCAAACAGGCTTTTTTCTATCCCAAGACATTGGTGCATGCATCTTCACGTGTCTGTGTTGAAGATGAGATTCCAAATGTTTGTTTCCTTACCTGAGGAATAACTGAGGGATTTCCTTTCTTTCCTTTCAATTACCATTGTTTTCAAGAACCAAGCAAAAAGCTTGATGACTTTTGTTTGATGGCAGCTGCGCTTAAGGGACCAACAAGCACTGCAGAGATGCTTTTCATGTCACAATCCTTGGAAACAGTAGAGTGAGTTAGTAGAGCAAAGTCCCTCCTCCAAATATCCTGTCAAGCTGGTCAAGGGAATGCTCAGAGAAGCAAAGGTGCTTTTGCTGATGTAGTTTCCACTCACAAGGTCAGTCAATGAAATCAGCTGCCAAGGCCAGATCTGATGGATGTTGGAAAAGCTGTGGCTGCATTGGGGTTTGGGTTTTTTGTTGGTACAGGAAAGGCATCTCTGCCTCTCTGCCATGGCAGAAACAAACTGCCACTGCAGAGTGGAGCTTAAACAGTGGGATCTGGGAGAGCAGTTACAGACACAGTGAAAGAAGCAGGTGAGAGACTCGTGTTTCCTTTTTCTCCAGGCTAAACACCTGATAGCCACAGAAGGCATCCCAGAGCTGCGGCAGCCCGAGCTCCTCTCGCCTTTGCTGCGTCACTTCCTGAGCTGCTGCCTGCAGACAGACGAGGCGCGGCGCTGGTCTGCCCAGGAGCTCCTGCAGGTAAAATGCCCAGGGGCTGCAGGTGGAACAGTGTCCCAGGGATGAGCTCCTCCTCCACTGAAGTGCAAGGCATCAGATGAGCCCCCCTCCTCCTCACCTCCCCTCCTGGTGCTGTTCACATGGAAACAGTCAGGAATCCTGGCCTGGGCTGGGCTGGCAGGGACCTGTAAAGCTCATTTGCTCCAAGTGCCCTGCCATGAGCAGGGACATCTTGAAAGAGATCACGATGCTCAGACCTGAAATATTTCCAGCACTGGGGCGCTTAGCAGCTCTTACAGCAAGCTATGCCACTGTTGCCCCACTGTTGCTCCTTAGGCCTACTCGGACTCAATCCTCTTTTCATTAAAAAATATTGCCCTGCCTTTGAGGCTGTTAGCTTGAAAAGTAATGGTTCATTGTTGGGTTTTTTTCCTTTGTGCAGCATCCATTTGTGACACGGGCCAAGCCTTCTTCCAGCCTGGCACCACTTATTCTTGCTGTCAAGAAGCGGAAAGAGGCAACAACAATGGGAGGATCACCATGAAAATATTTTGACAATTACCTTCTGTTCTGGGTTGACGGTGCCTCTACCCCATATCAGTGGACTGTTTTTGTTATGTCTAGCAGCGCTGTTTTGCTCGCGGGGCTTTTGCTGCTCGAGCTGAGCTGCTGCTTGGCTGCTGCTGCTTCGGCCACTTCTGCTGCTTTGGCTGCTGCTCTGCTTCAGCTGCTACTGCTGCTGCTGCCACTGCTGCTGCTGCTTTGGCTACTGCTCTGCTTCGGCTGCTATTGCTGCTGCTGCTGCTGCTGCTGCTGTTTTGGCTGCTGCTGCCGCTGCTCCTGCTGCCTGCTTTCCGTTTTTTTTTTTCTTTCCCCCTCTTTTTTCCCTTCCCCCCCCCCGCTCCCCAAGACTGGACCGGCTCTGGAACTGATCTGACCCGAGACGTCTGAGAAGACCCAGAGCCTGCCAAAGAAGCTTTGTGCCCTACTCCTCAGTAATCCTGAGCTTTTCCTTCCACTCGGGGTGGGGAGAGTTTTTCGTTTGTCAATAAAACCGTTTTTTTCCACTTTTTTCTCCTCCAAAGAATTTCCTTCCCAACCCCGGGCTGGTGGGGGAGGGGTGGTGGAGGTTTGTTTGAGGGGACTCCCTTTTAGAGATTGTCCCCCTAATTTATCCTAAACCAATACACCTTCTTAGATGAGGATTAATGAGTCAGGCTATAGCTGGAATTGTAGAGTAGGTTTTTAGCTCGTATTGTAGAGTAGGGTATTAACATAAGATTCTAAATAAATAAATATTCTCTTACTTTAAATTATTTCAAAGATTTCCCTCCTTCTGAGTTTGTAAGAAAGCTCAGCATTTCCTTCTGAATTGTCTATTTTTCCTTAGACCTGGAAAGTGACATTGATGGCTTCTTTGGTAGGGTTTGAAAGTGGGGAAGGCACCATTCATACTCTCCAGACCACAGTGTCTTTGGAATATGGCCCACTGGCTGGGTTTTCCCAGCTATGGCACTTGTGTTTGAGGCAGAAAGGGCAGTGGCATTTGCAGGCAGAACCTGCAAAGGAGGAGTGGGGCAGCCCAAATATCCTGTGCAGATGCAGGCCTTGAGCTATGACTGGAGAGCATTTGGGTTCCTGCCACTTGGATTTGCATCCCTAAGTACAATCTTTTTGGCTGGAGGAGAGTTTTGCTCAAGTGAGGAAGCAGAGAGATCAGGGAGGCTGCTGGGAAAGGTGCAGAGCTGGTGCAGAGCTGTCAGCGAGGGTGAGGTGAGAGCAGGCCCTGCCTTGCCCAGGCTGGAGCCCCAGCAGAGCCCTGGCAGAGCCGGGAACAGCCTGAGCCTGGGCAGAGGAGGCTGCCATGAGGCCCTTGGAGCTGCAAGAGGCAGCAGCCCGGCCCTGGGTGCCTCTTGGTGGCCGCGGGCGAATCCTCGGCTCTCAGAGCCCAGCTGGCAGCTGGCTGCTCCCGAGGGGAAGCACAGCCGTGCTGGGCACAGCACAGCCTGGTGGCATTGGCGCTGTGGAGTCTGCAGAGCAGGAGAGAAAGGCAAAGGACAGCCGAGGGCTGGAGGCCTGGCTGAGCATTCCTGCTCTTGTGCCGGCTGCCCTGGAACTGCTGGCAAAGGTGAGCAGTGTGTGCAGCACTCCGGGCACAGCGGGAGGGAGCCGGGCTGCTCCGCAGGCTCCAGCACAGGGCAGCGTCCTTCAGGCACGGCGCTTCTGCCAGGGGAACCGAGGGCAGCCTCAGGCAGGGACAGCTTGTCAGGGCACATCTGCAGCAGCCAGGGCCTCACACAGCTCTGGGAGGAAGCGCCTGCAGTCCTGGAGCTCTGCACCGAGCCAGAGCAAAGGGGTGAAATGCAGTGTTGTGCAGAAATATTGAGGGGCACCAGGCCAGCCTGCTTTGTGCTGTCTGGCACAGAGCAAGCACTGTGCAATACAGCCCTGAGCTGCTGGGAGAGAGGTGTTAGAAAGGAGCCAACTCTTCGATGAAATCCAATGGGGACAAAGTCATCAAAGCAAAGGAGAACAGTTTCTTAGTAAGGATTCACCTGAGCTGGGTGTGGATCTCACTCTCCCAAGAGCCTAACACACACACACACCCAATAGAACGCTGCTTTTTATTGCCTTTCCCAGCCCAGGGCAAACCATCTCCCCTTTCCCTTTGGCTGGATACTGGGGAACTTATCTTCTCTCCTCACAGTCTACTTGTCTGTCTTATCCTACTTCCCTTTCGGTCTGGTCTTCAACTTGGCCCCTCTCTCAGCTCACAGCAACACCCAACAAATCAACTAGAACAAATCCAAACCCTCAATAACAACACCTAAAACCAACAACTTTCATTCTTTTTTCTAATAATCTTTTGGCTGCAGCCAAATATTACTTCATATATCACCAAGGGAATCGGGGATGAGCCAGTGGGTTGTGCTTGAGCAGTGAAGGAAGGGAGCAGAAGGGTTTCAGTAGGCAATTTGTGTTTTCTTTCTTAATTGCTGAAGGAAAGGCACCATGTGGCTTCAGTCAGCAAAACCATTTTCCAGGTGCATTGAGGAAATGCTTGTGAGCAATTCCCAGAGAAGGAAGGTGTTGAGAAAATGTTGAACTGTAACAAATCATGAATTCCATTTGCATGAACAGACAGCGTTGAGCCCTCTATTCCTGCAGTGCAGTGATTGCTGTGTGCAAGTGGCTCCCTCAGCCTTGAGAATAGAGTAGTCCTGCTAAGAAGGTCGCTGGAATGCATTCAGGGGGAAGCAAGTGGTTGTAGGAAGCTCTTGAGCATCCGAGGAGAATTTGAGGAGTGGGATGTTCCCCAAATGACCACCAGAGACCCTCAAGAGACTCCTACTCTGCTGTCAGTAACTTCTGAGAAGGGATTTAAATATGTCAAATAATTGGAGGGATCCTTTCGCCTCTGAGTTTCAGCAAAGGAATGAGTAGGTCTTACCTCCATGGTGACAAATTAGTAGGTGAAAGTGCTTGTCCCTCTGTCCCTGTCCCTGCATCCCTGTGCCCCGTCCCTGTCTCCACAGCTACATCAGCCCCATGATGTCTCCCCAAATCTGTCTCCCCATTATTGTCCCCCCTGTCCTTTCCCCCTCTCCTGTCCCCACAGCCACCCCACAGCACCGGTCACCTCATGCACTGGCTCTGCTGCCCTTGGGGACTTCAGGGGACCCCACAGCCCCCCTGGGCCCCCTCCCCACCACTCTCTGCCCATCCCCATGCCCGGGGCACTCACCCCACAGGAGCAGCAGTGCCACCTTCCCGGCCATCCCCATGTCCCCAGCCGTCCAGGCTGGCTGTCACTTGCTGCTGTGGCCACTGCTCCCCTGGTTGGCGGCTCTTTGGCCAAAGGGGAAGTGCGGTCAGTCCTCATCTCCACGTCGTGGTGAACTTTGTTGGGGGCAGGGTGGCCACAAGCTGGGGACAGGCTGTGGGCAGGGTGGGGACAGGCTGGGGACAAGGCTGGGTGGCCCATGGTGGCACAGGTGTTTCACAGGAGTGGGGAGCTCAGGGCGTCTGGAGTCCCAGGAGAACGTGGGGCTCCAGGGATTTGGGGTCATGGGATGGGGATGTGGGGGGATTGGGGTGGGCCTGTGAGAATGGGGGTTCCTGGGTGAATCAATGTCCTGGGGGAAGGGGCATTGTAAGGGATGGAGTTTGTGGGAGGGGGTTCCTTGGGAATGGGGATCCTGGGCCAGGGAGATCCTGGGGAATGTGAGTGCTGGGATGGGGGTCCCAGGGAAGAGAAACTTCAGGAATGGGTGTCCCGTGGTTGGATTCCCAGGGGAATGGGGGTGCCAGGGATGGGCAGTGGCTGGGTGGGCCCATGGGTCACAGCTCCTTCAAGGGGTGAGCCTCAGATTTTGGGGTGAGCCAGAGCCCAGCATTGCCCTCCCCATGTGCTCCTGGTTTGCTGGGAGTCACCCCAGGTGGATTCTGGGTCTGTGAGCCCCCCAGACCCCCAAGGGCTTTTTCCTCTCTTCATTTCCATTTCCTTCCTTCTTTCCATCACTTTTGCACCCCCCAGGTCCCTGCTGAGCGATCCCGAGGAGCTCCTGAGCAGGTACCGGGATTAGGGGACCCCAGGGAGGGGAAAAGCGGTGCGGGGGCTGTAGGGGAGCTGGGGGGCATTTGGGGGGCTGGGGGTGTCCGGCTGTGCCCCCTCCCCCCAACACGGAGGGGGACCGATTCTGTCCTTGGGGGGGGGCACATCCAGGGGGTCCTGTCCCTGTTCAGGGGTGTCCCTGTGGTGGGGGAGACACATCCTGGGGGTGGCACATCCCAGCCGGTGGTGCCCTGTCCTGGGAGAAGGGCAGGGATGGCAGGGAGGGCCAAAACCAGGCTCGACTCGGGGAAATGAATTGAATTTATCATTCATCAGCTCAGGGCTGGAAAAGGAGAAGCGAAACGCATCTGCAAAACACCTTCCCCTCTCGGGAGCTGCTCCAGCAGGGGCTTCCCATGGGCTCACACCCCCTTCGGGCACCCCCTGCTCGGCCGGGGGCTCCTGCAGGGCTGCAAGGGGGGGGTTTCTGCTCCCCGAGGACCCCCACTGTGGGGGTGGGCGGAGCCCCAGTGGCTCTGTCTTGGAGGGAAGAAGAATTTCGCAACCTCACCCAGACCCTGAAGTAACAGGGCAACCCCCTGGTCATGGCGACCTTTCTAAAGACCCATAAGCACCCTTGGGACCTTATGTAGATCTGTTGTAACCGATTGGCTTTTTACACTTTACCCCTCCCACCGGTTTCCCTATAAAACCCCCTAAAGATCACTGATTGAGAGGGCCCTCCGTCCTCGGCTCCCTTCGCTGATGCCTCTACAATAAAGCTGCTTGCGGAACTGCCGAACGGAACCCTCTCTCTCTCAACACCTCAGGCCGGCCACAGGGGAGGCGAATCTCGCAGGGCGCAGGAGCTGGAATCACAAGCTGAAATCACTAAGAGCTGAACCACTGCTCCCCCCTGCTGAGCCGCTACCCGCCAGCTGAGAGGAGTGCTTTTGACCCCCTAAGGAGTGTCTCCGAGGAGATACTTTTTGGGGTGGTTCAGCCCTCCTGGAGTCCAGAGCTGAGGACTCCCCTTACCAGCTGGAATACTCCACGGGCTGCAGGGGAATCTCGGGAGCCCCTGGTGCCCCTCGCTGCTCCCCGCAGGGCTGTTCCTCCGGCAGCCTCGGGCTCCTCTGGGCTGCCGCAATTCCATCTCTACCACCCCTGGGATTTGCCCTTCCCAGCTCTGCCCCAGCCTCTCCCCGCCTCCCTCGCCAGCAGCTCCGGGGCTTGGACGCCGCTCGGGTGCAGGGCTCGGGGCACCGGGGGCACCGGGGGCCACCGGGGGCACCGGGGGGCACCGGGCAGGGCTGGAGGTGCCGAGGGCTTTGGGGTGCGATTTGGGGACACCCCTGTCCACTGCCGGCTCCGTGGCGGGGCTCCAGTCGGGCCCGAGGGGCTCGGCAGCTGCGGGATCGGTGCCCGTGGGGCCGCAGGTCCCCGAGCCCTTGGCTGCTGTCACCCCGAGGGGACAAACAGGGAGCGGCAGCTCCTTCCCCTCTGCCGGGCAGCTGCGGGGGAACCGCTCCGGAAATGCCCCGATCGAGCATTTTGTCCCATTTGTGCCCAGGGGACGGAGAGAGCCTCAAAAATCCTGCATATCCCGCAACGATCTGCTCAACAGCCTGAGCGGGACCCTCCTCGGTCCGAGCTGAGCAGGCAGAGCCGGACAAACAAAAACCATCGCTCCCGGTTTAATCCAAAAGCTGCGGTTTGACCCCAACGGGAGGGACAAGGCTCCTGTGCCCCCTCCCCGGCACTAGGGAGGGAATGGGGAACCCCTGGGGGTACTGGGAGCACTGGGAGCGCTGGAACGGAGAGCTCTGGGCAGCCCCACAGGGGATCCCCAACTCGTGGCACGGGGGGCACCCACGGGAGTTGGGGGGGAACACACGGGGGGTGGCCTAGGGCAGGCACCTCCAGTGCCCACAGTGCCCCCAGTGTACCCAGGGTCCCCAGTGTCACCGCACATTCTGGTAGATGTCACTGGGGTCCCGCTGTCCCTTGGGGGGTCCCGGCAGCTCCACCTTGGTCACTTGTGGATCCCGAGGTGGGGCAGGGTCAGGGGACACCCGTGAAAGCTCTGAGAGTGACAGCGGTCGTGGGGACCTGGGTGGGGATGACACCCATGGGTGACGTGTCCCTGTCCCCCCTCTGTACTCACCCCCTGTCCCCTCGGTGCCCAAATGTGGGGGGGGTCCTGTGGGGATAAGGGGGGGTCTGAGGGGTGTGTGGGGAGGGGGAGAGGGGAGTCCCAGCCGGAGCCCCCCACTCACCTGTCCTGGGGCTCCCTGGCGGCTGCAAAGGGAAAAGGGGAGGGGGTGACCATGGGGACCCCGGGACCCCTGAACCTTCCTGGGACCTCGGCAGCTCCAACCACCCACAGGACCCCCAAATCCCCACGGGAACCCCAAATCCCCACTGCATCCCCAATTCCCACCAGACCCCTGATTCCTCCCTGGACACTCCAAGCACCCCTGAGCCCCCCAGAACTGCTGCAGTGCCCCCAACCCCCCGGTGCCCCCGACCCTCTGAGCCCCAGAACCCCAAGCCCAGCAGGAACGGGCACCCCCCAGACTCCCACAGGACCCCAGAAAGATCCTCCAACATCCCTGCATGGGCCCCCAAGAGCGCCCCAAACCCTCCAGGATCTCCCAGTGCCACCACAATGTTCCTCGAAGCCCACCCAGGGGTGTCCCTGGAGCCCAACCAAGACCCTCCAAATTCTCCCCACAGCGCCCAGCACCACAAGCCGAGGTCACTGTGGGCTCAGTTTCCCCCGGCTCAGGGGCCCTGGGTGCTGCCCCGTCTCTGCCCCCACTCTGGGGGCTTCCCCTCACCCCAGGACCCCCATCCCCCCCCATTGTCACCCACCCCGGCGGTGCCACCAGTGACAGCCCCCGATGACAGCCAGGAGCAGCAGCAGGAACAGGAGCGTCCTGCCGACATTCACGGCCACTGCAGGGGACAGAGGGGGACACATCGGGGTCACCCTGAACCCCGGGGCTCCTGGACACCCCGGGGACCCCATGTGACCCCACCTGTGACCCAGGCTGAGCCAGAGGTCACTTCCAGGGCCAGCTCGGGGCTGAGTGCCCGGAACACGCGGTGCCCATCCTGTCTCAGCTGGTTGGTGGCCACGCACTGGTAGGTGCCCGAATGTCCCACAGCGACGTCCCCAAGCTCCAGGAGGGGACCTCGGGCCACCACCTGCCCGTTTTTCAGCCAGGTGAAGGTGACAGGGGCTGAGCCCACCTGCACCGAGCAGCGCAGGGTCACGGGGTCACCTGCGCGCACCTGGTGTGACAGGGGACCGGGGCTGATGGTGGCATTGGCCACGGGCACTGCGGGGACACAGACGGGGCTGAGGTCACAGGGAGGGGCTGGATGGGGGAGAGGCTTGGAAAGGGCTGGAAGGAATCCCAGGGAAGGGTGGGAGATTCTCTGAGGGGAAACATGGAGAGGGTTGAAGGGAACCAGAGGGAACGTTTTGGGGGCCCAGACAGGGATGGGGGGACCTGTGGACAATGGAGGGACCTCAGAGAGGGAGAGGCTGAGGGGACCTGGGGAGGGCTGCAGGCACCCAGGAAGGTGATGGGAGGACCCAGGGAGAGCAGCCAGGGCGGCATGCAGAGGATTGAGCAATGGTGGGAGACCCGACGGGGCTGAGGGGGCTCCCCGTGCCCATTCCCGCACTCACCGCGCACCGTGACACTGAGCCAGGTGCTGCTCTTCTGCACGGCCCCGTCCTCGGAGAGCACCTGGCAGCTGTAATTCCCCGAGTGGGAGACCCCAACGGCAGGCACCAGAAACTGCGGGGACCCCTCTGGCCCCCCCAGCACCTGCCCATCCCGGTAGAAGAGGTGCAGGAGGGGGGCTGGGAGCCAGAGGGGGCTGACGGTGCTGAGGCAGCTGAGATTGAGGGGGGACCCCTCGGTGAGCTCGGAGGGACCCTCCAGCACTGGCACCGTGAAGAGCTCTGGGGAGGAGAGGGGAGGGGGATTTGTGACCCCGCGTCCCTGGGGAGGGGCTGTGGGGGTGCAGAGGTGTGGGGTGCTCACCGTGCACTGTCACTGTCACCGGCGGCGACTCCTGCCACTCCTGTGATCGCCCGAGGGTCACGCAGCCCTCGCAGCAGTAGCGGCCACTGTGGTGCAGCTGCAGAGGGGACAGGGAGAGCTCGGGCCCACGTAGTGAATTCCTCATCTCCTCGTTCCCACGGTAGAGTGACACATTGGTGACCAACATCTCCTGCCGGACCCGGCAGCGCAGTGTCACCGTGTCCCCCTCCAGCAGTGGCCGTGCCGGCACCTGCAGCACCAGCCAGTCTGGGGTACAGGGGGTCCGGTCACACTGAGGGGCTCCAGACAGGTCCCAGGTGGCACCGGGGACATCTGGGCGGAGCCTCCATTGCGCGGGAGGATCCCAGGGACACCAGGAGCAGCCCCGTGGCACAGGTGTCACCACGGGGGTCCCATCACACTGGGGTGCACTGGGATGTCCCCGTGTGCCGGGGACAGGCTCTTGCCTTGTGAGGCCACCCTCGGAGAGGAGCCCACCCAGAGCTCCCAGGGGGCCAACCCAAACATTTAAATCCCCTCTCACCATTTAAGACTCTCACAGGTGGGCTGTGCCCACTGCCGGGTCTGTCACACGTGTAGGTGCCACTCTTGGTGACAGTGAATTGGTCGAGTCCCTCCTGTCCCCAGCGCTGCCCGTCCTTGTACCAGGTGGTGGCACCGGCGGTCCCCGAGCCCTGGCAGGTCAGTGTCACCCGGTCCCACAGCACCGCTGGCATCCAGGGGGGCTGCACCAGGAGCTGGGTGGTCTGGGCGCCTGCGGGTGACAGGGGACACCAGCCTGCCAGGGCCACCGCGGGGCTGGGGACAGCGGGGCGGGGACATGGCATCCCCCGAGGGAGGACTCACCAGCGAGGCTGAGGGTCTGGGCTGGAAGGGAGAAGGGACAGGGCTGGGTGGGGTGGCACTCTGGGCACAGCAACACGTGAGGATGAGGTGTGGTGTCTGTCCCCAAACTGTCCCCAAGGGAACACTGGTGTAGCACAGGGGTCTTGGGGACAGGGACACCTCAGTCACCCTGTGCTGAGGCAGGACATGGACACCTCATGCTCAGGTCACCTCCAGCAGCTTCAAAGCTCCTGTCCCCACAGCCACATCCCCATGGCCCTGTGCCCGTGATCCCATTCCGATGGCACCTGTCCTCATAACCCACCCACATGGTGGCCCTTGTCCCTGTCCCTGCATCCCTGTGCCCCTGTCCCTCCCTCCTCAGGGGACCCCACAGCCCCCCTGGGCCCCCTCCCCACCACTCTCTGCCCATCCCCATGCCCGGGGCACTCACCCCACAGGAGCAGCAGTGCCACCTTCCCAGCCATCCCCGTGCCCCCGGCCACCCAGGCTGGCTGTCACTCGCTGCTCTGGCCACCTGTCCCTGCTGTGACAGCTCTTTGACCACAGGGGAAGGAAGTGGGGTCAGGTCTCATCCTCACGTGTTGGGGGCCCTTGGTGGGGGCAGGGTGGGGAGAGGATGGGGACAAGATGAGGACCTTTTGGGACATGGGGGTGATGGTGGGACACGGTGAAGACCTGGTGCTGCCAGAATTTGGAGTCTGAGGTGATGTAGGGAGCCAAGGATGGGTGTCCTGGGGAAAGAGGGGTCCCAGTGATGCGTTGCTTTGGGAATGGGAGTCCCAAGGGTTGGGTGGACCCAGACTTGGGGAGGAGGGTCCCAGAACAGCATGGCCTCCAGGGGTTTCTGATCAAGGGATGGGGGTGCCAGATAAAGGGGCTCCTGTGAGAATGGGGGTTCTGGGGAAATCAAGGTCCCAGGGGAATGGAGGTCCCAGGGGCTGGAATTACTGGGATGGGTTTCCTTGGGAATGGAGGTCCTGGGGAATGTGAGTGCTGGGATGGGGGTCCCAAGGAAGGAAAACATCAGGAATGGGGATGCCATGGTTGGATTCCCAGGGGAATTGGGGTGCCAGGGATGGGCAGTGGCTGGGTGGGCCTGTGCGTCACAGCTCCTTCAAGGGGTGAGCCTCAGATTTTGGCGTGAGCCAGGGCCCAGTGCTGCCCCCACAAGGTGCTCATGGCCTTGGGGTCACCCCAGGTGGATTCTGAGGGGTTCTGGGTCTGTGACCCCCCCAGACCTCCAGGGGCTCTTTCCTCCCTTCATTTCCATTTCCTTCCTTTTCCTCCTCAATTTTGTGCCCCCCATTCCTTGGCTGGGTGATCCTGGGGAGCAGCTGAGCAGCAAACGGGTTGGGGGGACCCCTGGGAGGGGGAAAAGGGGGTGCAGGGGCTGCAGGGAATGGTGGGGAGGCTGTGGGCACCCCTGGCTGGGATGTATCACACCCGGGACAGGACCCCCCCAGGATGTGTCACCTCCAGAACAGGGACACCCCTCAGGACAGGAAACCCCTACATGTGCCCCCCAAGGACTGAACCCGCCCCCCCGTGTGAGGCTCAGCACAAACGGCCTCTTCCTTCTGCTGCAGGAGAGAGAAAGTGAAAGTGTTGGGGCCAGACAACCCCAGCCCCCACCGAGCCCCCACTTCTCTCTGCACCCCCTTTTCCCCCTCCCTGGGGTGCCCCCAGCCCATTCCCTGCTCAGCTGCTCCATGGGGTCACTGAGCCAGGAACTGGGGGAATGTGAAATGGAGGGAAAACAGGAAGGAAATGGGAAAAAAGAGGGGAAAAGTTGCTGGGGAGTGAGGTAGCACAGACCCAGAGCCCCTGGAATGCACCTGGGATGACACCTTCAAACACTGAGAACCTTTGAGGGGCTGTGCTGGGCCCTGACTCACCCCAAAATCGGAGGCGCCCAAGGAGGGAGCTGTGACCCACGGGCCCACCCAGCCACGGCTCATCCCTGACACCCCAATTCCCCTGAGAACCCCAACCATGGCACCCTCATTCCTTCTGCCCCCCCTACCTAGGACCCCCATCCCAGCACTGCCATTCCCCAGAACCTCCATTCCCAAGGAACCCCACCCCAGTAATTCCAGCCCCTGGGACCTCCATTCCCTGGGACCTTGATTTCCCCAGAACCCCCATTCTCACAGGGGCCCCTTTCCTCTGGCATCCCCATCCCTTGATCACAAACACCTGGAGGCCACATTGTTCTGGGACCCTCCTCCCCAAGTCTGGGACCACCCAACACTTGGGACTCCCATTCCCAAAGGAACCCATCCCTGGGACCCCTCATTCCCCCAGCGCACCCACCCTTGGCTCCCTACAACCCCAGCCTTCAAACACTGCCAACACCACGTCCCTACCAGGTCCCACCGTGTCCCACCACCATCCCCATGTCCCAAAATGTCCTCATCCGGCCCAGAGCCAGTTCACACCCTGCCCCAACCAAGGGACACAAACACGTGAGGATGAGACCTGACCCTGCTTCCTTCCCCTTTGGTCACAGAGGTGTCACAGCAGGGACAGGTGGCCAGAGCAGCGAGTGACAGCCAGCCTGGGTGGCCGGGGACACTGGGATGGCCGGGAAGGTGGCACTGCTGCTCCTGTGGGGTGAGTGCCCCGGGCATGGGGATGGGCAGAGAGCGGTGGGGAGGGGGCCCAGGGGGGCTGTGGGGTCCCCTGAAGTCCCCAAGGGCAGGAGAGCCAGTGCATGGGGTGACCGGGGCTGTGGGGTGGCTGTGGGGACAGGAGAGTGGGGAAAGGACAGGAGGGACAATAATGGGGAGACAGATTTGGGGAGGCGTCATGGGGCTGGTGCAGCTGTGGGAACAGAGACAGGGGCACAGGGATGCAGGGACAGGGACAGAGGAACAAGCACTTTCACCCTACTCATTTGTCACCATGGAGGTAAGACCTACTCATTCCTTTGCTGAAACTCACAGGCAAAAGGTTCCATCAAATTGTTTGACATATTTAAATCCCTTCTCAGAAGTTACTGACAACAGAGTAGGGGTCTCCTGAGGGTCTCTGGTGGTCATTTGGGAAACATCCCACTCCTCAAATTCTCCTCGGATGCTCAAGAGCTTCCTACAACCACTTGCTTCCCCCTGAATGCATTCCAGCGACCTTCTTAGCAGGACTACTCTATTCTCAAGGCTGAGGGAGCCACTTGCACACAGCAATCACTGCACTGCAGGAATAGAGGGCTCAACGCTGTCTGTTCATGCAAATGGAATTCATGATTTGTTACAGTTCAACATTTTCTCAACACCTTCCTTCTCTGGGAATTGCTCACAAGCATTTCCTCAATGCACCTGGAAAATGGTTTTGCTGACTGAAGCCACATGGTGCCTTTCCTTCAGCAATTAAGAAAGAAAACACAAATTGCCTACTGAAACCCTTCTGCTCCCTTCCTTCACTGCTCAAGCACAACCCACTGGCTTATCCCCGATTCCCTTGGTGATATATGAAGTAATATTTGGCTGCAGCCAAAAGATTATTAGAAAAAAGAATGAAAGTTGTTGGTTTTAGGTGTTGTTATTGAGGGTTTGGATTTGTTCTAGTTGATTTGTTGGGTGTTGCTGTGAGCTGAGAGAGGGGCCAAGTGAAGACCAGACCAGAAGGGAAGTAGGATAAGACAGACAAGTAGACTGTGAGGAGAGAAGATAAGTTCCCCAGTATCCAGCCAAAGGGAAAGGGGACATGGTTTGCCCTGGGCTGGGAAAGGCAATAAAAAGCAGCGTTCTATTGGGTGTGTGTGTGTGTGTTAGGCTCTTGGGAGAGCGAGATCCACACCCAGCTCAGGTGAATCCTTACTAAGAGACTGTTCTCTTTTGCTTTGATGACTTTGTCCCCATTGAATTTCATCGAAGAGCTGGCTCCTTTCTAACACCTCTCTCCCAGCAGCTCAGGGCTGTATTGCACAGTGCTTGCTGTGTGCCAGACAGCACAAAGCAGGCTGGCCTGGTGCTCCTGAAAATTTCTGCACAACACTCTGCATTTCACCCCTTTGCTCTGGCTCGGTGCAGAGCTCCAGGAGTGCAGGCGCTTCCTCCCAGAGCTGTGTGAGGCCCTGGCTGCTGCAGATGTGCCCTGACAAGCTGTCCCTGCCTGAGGCTGCCCTCGGTTCCCCTGGCAGAAGCGCCGTGCCTGAAGGACGCTGCCCTGTGCTGGAGCCTGCGGAGCAGCCCGGCTCCCTCCCGCTGTGCCCAGAGTGCTGCACACACTGCTCACCTTTGCCAGCAGTTCCAGGGCAGCCGGCACAAGAGCAGGAATGCTCAGCCAGGCCTCCAGCCCTCGGCTGTCCTTTGCCTTTCTCTCCTCCTGTGCGGACTCCACAGGGCCAATGCCACCAGGCTGTGCTGTGCCCAGCACGGCTGCGCTTCCCCTCGGCAGCGGCAGCTGCCAGCTGGGCTCTGAGAGCCGAGGATTCGCCCGGGGCCACCAAGAGGCACCTAGGGCCGGGCTGCTGCCTCTTGCAGCTCCAAGGGCCTCATGGCAGCCTCCTCTGCCCAGGCTCAGGCTGCTCCGGGCTCTGCCAGGGCTCTGCTGGTGCTCCGGCCTGGGCAAGGCGGGGCCTGCTCTCACCTCACCCGCGCTGACAGCTCTGCACCAGCTCTGCAGCTTTCCCTGCAGCCTCCCTGTTATAAATTTTAAGAGCTAATTTCAATCAAAAACAATTTATTGCCAAGGAGAAATTTCAAACAAGAAATTGACACGAAATAGACAAAGCCAAGCAAATCAAGGAACCGGTGTGCATGGGGTGAAAACCTCAGACGTGAGCTCCACAGCGTCACGTCCCTCCGAGGTTTCACACCGTGTGCCTCGAGGTCCGCCTGCTTTATCCCCTTCTTGATTTGGACTCTGTGTACATTGTTAAAAATGGGCCAGGAGACCAGCTCCTTTTGAAAGGCCTTTATTAAAAGACAGCTCTGGGTAGGGGGCTCGAGGGGCCGTGCACGCCGCCGCTGCTCCCACTGGACACCACAGAGGAGGAGGTACAAGTCGAGCCTGCCACTGACACTGCAGAGTTGGGATTCCTTCCTCACAGGAATTCCTAGGAATCCACTTGGCTCAGTTTAGTCCAGGGGTGTCACCTTTTTTCAGTACTTGATAGGTCATGGCGAGTAGGTGGGAAGCCTTCCACAGATGGCTGGATGTCCTCCTCGCAGGGCAGAGTCCTTCGGAAGTCCGGATTTTGGGTCGGCTCATTGTTTTAGGGGTTTTTTTGGGGTCAGCTGGACTTCTGCTTGGAGCGGTGCATCATGGGAGTCTCTGGATTTCTCTATTAGGCGGGGTTAACAGTTTGATGAGCAGGCGGGGAGCAGCGGAGGCCTATCACAATGGAAGGTAAGGGGGAATTTGGGATCTGGGGAAAGGGAATACACAACTTGGAACATAGGAAACTGAGATTTGAGGGTCCAACACGAACAGTTTGAAATAACAGGTAAGTAACAGCATAACCTTTTTAACTACATGGTAAACAGTATAACAATACAACATACAACATCAATACAACATACAACATACAGTGCATAACTTGGAATCCTTTATTTATTTCATACATGTCCTGACTTGTCACACAGACCCAGATGTCGGGGGGGCGATTCTTGAAACTTCTCTGCTGCTGGATCTGCTGTTGAATTCCAAAGTTTCTATAAGTTCCTTGTATTGTAATTTCTTTGTCTTCTTCTTGGAACTGGAGACAGCTCTTGCAAAATTTTCTAAGCCTCTCTGTGAGAAGGGGGGTTCCTTTGGCTTTCTTAGAAACTATATTTCTACTATAACAACAAGTATTATGAAAACATGAATTACTCCTTATTACAATTCCCCCCTCTTTCTATTTGATAATTTTAATTCATGCTTTCAGAGCACCACTAAAAGGTTATTGCAAGTGAACTTTTTTTTAAAACAAATTTAACACTACAAATGGAGAGCTAAAACATTATAAATGAGCTTCTAAAACATTACGAATGAGAACTAAAACATTACAAATGGACTAAATGGAAAACTAAAACATTACAAATAAACCTTCTTGTTCATTTCTTCCTTTTTTGTGGGACCTGTGAACCCTGGGCTCGGTTTCCTGAGATATAGCAACTTGCTTCCTCCTTTTTCTTTCTTATATGCTGTTGGACATTTTAACCCCTTCTGTTTCTAAGCCCCCTTTCCTTTTTTCCTCCTCTATGTTTGGTCATCGGTTTGCTTCTCTTTTTGGGGTTTTCTTCATGTGCCACCTTGGCTGTCCGGGGGAATTAGGGTTTCCCACTGGCAGGTCTCTCTGCAATTGCCAACGCCCACTGGGGTGCGACCAGTGGCGCAGGAAATTATCTTCTCTGCAGCAAAGCCATGCTTCTGGGGTCCCCTATTCTGTACGAGCTGCAAACCGCCTCTTAAAGATGTTCTATTTAGAGAGCTTTAACCGGACCTACTTCACAAGGAGTTTTGTTTTGTCCCTTGGCATTCAATTGCTAATATTTGGGCTTCTTCGTCCAATTTTCCCCTTATCCCCTTTTGGAAAATCTAATATTACTCATAGGAGTCGAGTTCCAATATTCTCAGGTTAGTGGTGAGCACTAGGAATCTTCTTGTTCGGTCCCATTTTCCTTTTAAACACTTAGTGCACAAAGCTTTAGGCCTCATTCCCTTTTTACAGTGTACAACTCACATTTTTTGACAATAAACGCATTCCAAATGAATACACGGATAACAAATACACTCTGAGTTATTGCAGCTTATTGTGTCACTTATTGGTTTGACTGCTGGAGTCATATTTTTCAGGTTCTTGGGCGTGGATTTTACTTTCTATTTAGGGTCTTGTGATTCGACTTTTTCACTCGAGACCCGTGGGTCCATCTTTTCTTTGCCATCTGTAGATACCAGATACGGTTGTATTTGAATATCTTTAACCTTGGGCTGTCCCACTGGGATCTTGTGCTCATGAGGCATACTATATAACATTTCGAGGGGTGATACCCCTGCTTTTGCATGAGGTTTTATTCTTAATATTTAACAGAGCAAGAGGCAAACATTTTATCTAGTTCATTTTAGTTTTAGTATCAATTTTGCAACCTGTGCTTTGAGAGTCTGATTGATTCTTTTCACTCTTCCTGAGCTCTGGGATGCCAGGGGGTGTGGCATTCCCACTGAAACTCTAATGCTTCTGCCAATTGTCTTACAAGTTTGGAGGTAAAGGGAGTTCCTTGGTCTAAATTAATGTACTCTATTACCCTAAACCTGGGTATAATCTCCTTTAACAATACCTTTGTAACTTACTCTGGCTGTTGCCTTTGCATTTGGAAAGGTCTTTACTTAACGTGTTATCTGACTAACAATTACTAACAAGTACCGATATCTCCCAACCTTGGGCAAATCAATGAAATTAACCTGTATTTGAGCAAAAGGCTGGTATGCCAGAGGGCGCCCCTCCCCCCCACCCCTCCCCCCATAGGGGTTTGTCTGTTCTTATTTTGATTTATTTTTTGACATACTATACATCCTAGCACTTCCTGTTTGGCTAATTCATATCTATTTAAAGAATTGTAAAAAGTGCTCTGCTAACGCTTGCGCCTCCCCAATGTGTTTGATTATGCAATCTTTTAAGTATTTTCCCAGCATATTCTCTTGTCACTAATTCTCTCCCATAGCCACAGCTACAATGGCCTGTAGGCATGTGGGCCAGCCTCTATTTATTGGGTCTAAAAGTTTTGACACATATCTTACAGGTTTTCGTGCTCCTGCTTTGTGTTAAAAACTCTGTGCTGGGAGACTCAAAACCGGTGCAGCTATTAGTGCATCTTTTAGCTTTTTATATTTTCTTTTCTCATTTTTTTTTCAAGTCTCTTTTTTTTTTTTTTTTTCCAAGAGCTAAGTTATGTATGACAGAACCTTACCTCTTAAGAAAAGCAACTTACTCCTATGAAGACTGGGTGTAAATTTGTCTCTTAAACAAGAATGGCAGTCCTTAGTTTTCCTTTGTTTGTTTTTTTATATGTCTCACTTCTCTTATATTTCAGATTTTTGCTATTTTCATTTCAACAACAAATATAATTTTCAAATACAGATCAGTTTTTTTCCTATGGCAATGTCTTAGGAACATGTTTTGTGTTAGACCTTAAGGTTTTCATTTGCCCTTTAACTACTTTTTCCTTTATACCTGCACTTGAAAATCTAACAATTTACTACAAATTATTCTAACCATCATCTTGCAATACCCGAGAGCAACCACTTAAAATCATGTTCTATTTATTAACAGCAGGTGTTGTAAATGAAAGGGCCAGGAGACCTTCTGCTCCCTTTTTCAAGCCTTTATTAATCAGCCTGGGTGGGGGCCTGAGGGGTCGCACTCACCTCCACTGCTCCCTGTGGACAACGAGGAGGAGGAGGTGCAAGCAGCTTTGCCCAAAGACAGAGCTGGGGTCTCCGACCTCACAGGAGTCCTATAGGAGACTTATCCAATTTGGCTCTTTGAAAGTCTAGGAGGTGATTCTGAGCGAGTTTTGTTCTGGTTATGGCGAGTTGACCAAATGACTGTATAGGTAGCCTGCTGTCCTGCTCAGTCTTCTAACGTGGTCCGGCAAAGCATTCATACGTCAGCTTGCAGGCTTTGGGGGTCTGCATGTGGTGGTCTTCACTTCCTGTGGTCCCTTAGATCCATGGGGGTTCACACAGTTTGCATACCGGGTGGAGCCATTTGTTGCCATATGGAAGTATAGGGGAGCAGTGGAGGCGGAGCCCGACCTGGACAGGAACAAGGAACAGGATACAGCAACTTGGGATGGGGGTACAGTAGGGGTAGGAACAGGAACAAGGAACAGGAGACAGCAACTTGGGATAGGGATACAGTGGGGGTACAAGGTAAGTGATTAACATTATTTAACAGCTATAACAATTATTAACACAACAAACATTAATTGTGCAACAACAAACATGGCTAACAGTAATTCTTGACTCCTTCTTAACAATATCCCCCCTCTTATATTTTGATTGGACTTTAGTCCGCATCAATTTCTGATGTCTGGCTCATGGCAGTGTGTTTCTCTAAATTTTTGGTATTGGGTATGTATTTGTATGGCAGTTTTGTGTCTCTGGTCTTGATTTTGAGTTCCCATTAACATGATTTTGGCTTGTTTTTCATCTGTTATTTTAGGCATCTGAATACTAGCTTGTACTGTGGTAGTCACTGTCCTGATTACACAGGGGAGTAAACAAGGTTAAAACAAAAAGCTAGCAAAAGCACAGACAGCAATAAAGGCTGCTTTCTTCTACCACCCTCCTTTGAATGACCAAAGATCGTTCCACCCGTCTGAGTTTCCTAAAGGCTCTTTCCTTTTTTGACTGCTTCCTAGGTCTACTACATCTCTTCTTTCGATTGCTTTTTCTTAGGTCATCATACAAGGGGACTCCTAGGTATGACCCTGATTCTTTGGGTAGAAGGAAGAAAGCAGGTTTTATTGATCCAATTGTGCAGCTTCCTGTCCAGTCTCCAGGGAGGGATGTATAGGCAGTGCTTCCACAAATCCAGAATAAATGTTCAGGAGCTTTCCAGAATGTGTCTTGTGTGTCTGTGGGGTACTCCCAATATTTTGAGAACTCTTTCAATCCTTGGAAAGGATTTATTCCTCTGTCTGCGCACTCATATAGTCTATACCCTTCATAGTAAATACATCCTCTTTCCTTTTTTGTAATTGCCCAATACCTATTCTGTTCTTATGGGATCCACCTGCTCCCTGAATCTTTTACAATTAAACTATCTTTTGCAGGCCATTCTTCCTACAGGGGTTTGGTATTTTTTTCCTGTACTTTTCATACACTCTTCTCCAATCACTCTTGCTTTCAGATCCCATTGTTCTTGTCTCCTTTTTCCTGTGATTTGGGGTTTTTGTTCGGTTAATTTCCATCTCAAAACGTCTAGAGGTGTTAAGCTAATTCCCTCCCAGGGCCAAATATCTGACATTTGGGTATTTCCACATACCCAACAATTGGTTAAATTCAGTTCTTTGCTAATTTTCTCAATCAAGTCAATGAATAGATTTTTACCCAGTGTTTCATCTAGACTCTCTCTTTTTGCCATCAATTGTTTTTCTTTTATTATGTCATTCATTCCTTCTCTTTCAAAGCAGAACCAGGCTTCCCTTACAGGACATTCTCCAATCAGGCGCTGCTTAAATGAGGCAGTATTTTTTGTGAGCCAGTATGTTTTTCCTTCTTCTTGACAAGTTTCCAATTGTGTGTGATCAAAACAGGTGGGATTAATGTTTGTGTGGACCCTCATCAATGATCCTAGATCTTCCTCATCATAAAGAGGGTAGTAGCACTTCGTGCATGCTTCTCCACTCCCTCTTACTGCAAAGTTTATTAACTGGACTAACATTAGTCCACCCAAGAGTCCGGTATGGGCTAGTTCTGCCTTAGGGAGCTTCATGGCCCACCTTCTTTTTGCTCCACCCGGTCTTGCCTCTTAGGTTTGGAGGGGTGATAAGGTCCTCTTTTTTTCCCACCTTTTAACTTAACTGCCCTTGGGAAATGCTCTGTGAGGGAAATTAATGGGGAATTTCTTACTTAACTTATTCTATTTGTATTTAAACATTAACAATTGCAACAACTTAACAAATATATACATATATATTAACTTTAACAACAATCTTGCTTAACAGAACTCTGCAGTTTTGTTTATTTCTCTTTTAGTCTGTTTTTGGTTGTTTCTTAAGAGTTACTTTAAGGCTGCTAGGATCTTGGATGGCAATCCACTTGGGGAAACTCGTGGGGGATTTTTCTGGGTTCTGTTCACAGTCAGGAGGAGGCGGTACTGGTCTTCTTACACGGGAGACGTGAGTCCACCCTTTTTCTTGGGTCTGGATAGCAGCATGGGTTACTAGCAGAACCTGGAAGGGACTTTCAGATTTTGGGGTTAATGGGATGCCTTTCCAGGATTTGCTTAGCACCCAATCCTCAGGACTGATTTGGTGAGTATTGGTGTCAAATGGGGAGGTTTGGGGGAGATATCCTCTTTTTCTTAAATTACTTAGGGTTTTTCTAATTGTCTCTAAGTCAGGTATCTCATTTAACATTTTTCGGGCTAAAGCTCTGTTCAGAAATTTTCGCCTGTCTGGTGTCAACCACTCTCCTCGTTCTCCTTGAGATAGCTCTAGTTTCTTTATTGCTTCCTGAATTGGTGTAAATTGTCTCTTTTTTTTTTTTTTTAATAAGTCCAGACCTCTCTTCAGAGCATGAACTTCGCAACTCTGGGCTGACCAACTGGGAGGTAGTTTCCCTTTCTCTAGAATCTCCAGTTCTCCTTCTTCTGTTTTTATGATTACTGCATACCCAGAATGTCGTTTTCCCTCCACTACTCTGGAGGAACCATCAATAAATAATACTTCTCCGTAGGGTAGGGGCATATCTTTTAAATCTTCTCTTACTTTAGTTTGGAGATTTACGAATTCCAAGCAGTCATGTTGTAACTCTTGTGGAGGTTCTCTGATAAGAATTGTGCTGGGTTCAAGCTTTTGGAGGTCACCAGTTCTAAATTGCTGGTATTCATTAAAATGACTTCATATTTCAATATCTTGGTATCCGTCAACCACTGCTGAGCCTTCTGACTCAAGACTGTTTTTAAGTCGTGTGGCGTGTGGACTGATTCTACCCTGTAGGGTTAGTTTTTGAGCTTCTTCTATTAAAATTGCAGCTGCAGCTATGGATTGTAAGCAGGTAGGCCATCCACAGGCTACTGGGTCCAATAGTTTTGATAAATAGGCTATGGGTTTGCGACATCTTTCCCACTCTTGGGTTAAAACACCCCGTAGGCTATTCCTCCTTCTGCATTGATGTATAGGTTAAACCCCTTCTTAAGGTCGGGAAGACTGAGAACTGGGGCTGAGGATAACTTGGTTTTTAAATTTTCTAATTGTTCTTCATCTTCAACTGTCCATTTAACGGGTTCAGGTTGGACTAATTTTTACTAATGGTTGGCAAGCCCAGCTCCCACTTGTGGGGAGTTGCAGGGAGTGTGGATGGTGAAGGGGGAGAGACTAGGCCAGTGTTAGGAGACATTGAAGACAGAACTGGAGAGTAGAAGGGGTTAGCTTTCAAGATAATCGGGTTAGACGGGGGTGATAGAGAGGGTGTAACTGTTGGGGAACAAGCTGGAGAAGGAATAGGGATCATGGTTTGGGGAGGTGGGGAAGGACTCACAGGAAAGGCTGAAGGATTAGCAGGGATAGCTTGGGGTATCTCAGGGTAAACTGAAGGAGGGGGCAAATGGTCAAAAGGGTTTCAGGTGTGCTTACTCTCTTTTTTCTTCTCTTTCTTATCCCCCTTTTCCTCCCCTTGGAGTTTACAGATCTTTGTTAGTTCATAATCCAGTCTAGGCTCTTGGTGGCCTCTTGTGTGTCCCAACGATTTAGCATTTGTTCTAACAGGCTATCAGGGGAATGGTTCTGGTAGTCTCTTTATTTTCTTTGGGATTTGCTCTCTTACTTAAGCACTGCCCCATTACTCTTCTTGACTCTGGGCCTAAACTTAAGAACTGATGGTGCCTCTACCCGAACGAAATACAACTGACAGGCAACACAACCTTTAACCAACTTATAACTGGCCCTTACTTAAACTTAAACTTTTATAAATGTGCCCCTACTCAAACGGAAATTTTTAATGACGGGCAACTGAACTTCTGAATTTTCACGAGAATAAATAAAAAACTTTTTCTTACATTCACAATCGGACAAAGTCCGATCTCCGTTCCCCCCCCGCCTCGCCTCCCTGACTCCCCTGTCAGTAGAGACTGTGAGCACTACTGGGTCGACGTGGAGGGGACCCTAGCACTAGACCACCTGGGATCTTCCCCGTCCCTGTCTCAGTGCCGTTTACAACATTTTTTGGTCAGCAGGGCTCACCCTGGAATCCCCTGCCCCTCCACTCCCTGACTATCCCCCTTCCCCAGTGAAGATAGCTTCTGCGTGAGGGCTGAATGTGAGAAAGTGGTGGGAGAATTCCCCCTTGCCTCCTAGCTACCCCGCCCACCAAGGGATGGCTTCGGCGAAGGGATGTATGTGTGTGTTGCCATAGCTGCCTTGCCCGCCTGCGCAGACTACCTGCCCCTGTGCTCTCTGGCAGCAAGTTGACGACCTCCCTTCCCAGGAACTCCCTGAGCTGAGACTGAGCCGCGACAGCTATGGCCTCTCAGCACATCCTGTGTCACAGACCCTGGGAAGCGAAGGTTCTTCATTGACCGCCTGGTGCCGGTAGGGCCTGGGGACCCCCAATCCAAATTCCCCAGTCAGGTCCTATACCCAAGAGGGAGGGGTGTGTTCACTCACACCTAACCTAGGTACCCCCACACACCATCCCGGGAGTTACCCAGATTGTTTGTGCGTGACTCTCACTTTCTCTAGGCTCTCCACGTGCCCGGAACGGCCTAGACCGCTTAGTCTTTTCTATAGGGAGACCTACCCCTGTGCGTGCCACTCATACTCTAAGGAAACCTCCGCACGCTCGGAGGGAGGCCCTTCTGTCCCCGGGAGGCGCCTCTTTCATTTTTCTGAGCCTGGCTAGGCCCTTTTCGCTTCCCCCTGTTCCCAGCCAGCCCCCTCGCAGGAGTCTGGAACCGCGGTACTGTGGGGTCCACACTCACTTCGGGGGTCCGAACTGCTGGCCCCCGTCTCATTCACACATCTACTCGCTCGCCTCCCACTCCCGCCGCCGGCGTCTTACCAATCTCGGCGCTCCTCTTCGTTGTCCTTGCCCAGGCTGATCTCTGGATCCAGGGGTGGCCAGCTGGTCCTGGAGGCCGAATAGGGCGGTCGGCTGTCCCGTCCCTGGTCCTCTTCGGGCATGGCTAGCTCCCGGACGAGTGCCCAAATTGATGTAAATGAAAGGGCTAGGAGACCTTCTGCTCCCTTTTTCAAGCCTTTATTAATCAGCTGGGTGGGGGCCCGAGGGGTCGTGCTCACCCCCACTGCTCCCTGTGGACAACGAGGAGGAGGAGGTGCAAGCAGCTTTGCCCAAAGACAGAGATGGGATCTCCAACCTCGCAGGAGTCCTATAGGAGACTTAACCTTTTTGGCTTGTTGAAAGTCTAGAACATGACTCTGAGCAAGTTTTGTTCTGGTTATGGCGAGTTGACCAAATGGCTCTACAGGTAGCCTGCTGTCCTGCTCAGTCTTCTAACATGGTCTGGCAACGGATTTATACGTCAGCTTGCAGGCTTTGGGGGTCTGCATGCGGTGGTCTTCACTTCCTGTGGTCCCTTAGATCCATGGGAGTTCACACGGTTTGCATACCGGGTGGAGCCATTTGTTGCCATATGGAAGTATAGGGGAGCAGTGGAGGCGGGGCCCAACAGGGACAGGAACAAGGAACAGGATACAGCAACTTGGGACAGGGGTACAGTAGGGGTAGGAACAGGAACAAGGAACAGGATACAGCTACTTGGGATAGGGGTACAGTAGGGGTAGGAACAGGAACAAGGAACAGGATACAGCAACTTGGGATAGGGGTACAGTAGGGCTACAGGGTAAGTGATTAACATTATTTAACAGCTATAAAAATTATTAACACAATCAACATTAACTGTACAACAACAAACATAGCTAACAGTCATTCTTGACTCCTTCTTCTTAACACCCAGTGTCCCCAGTGTCCCCAGTGTCCCCAGTGTCACAGCATGTCCTGGTAGATATCATTGGGGTCCCGCTGTTGCCTGTGGGGTCCCAGCAGATTGGCGTAGATCACCTGGGGGGATGTGACACCGGGGGACCCTGCAAGAGACACCGGTTGTGGGGACCTGGGTGGGGGGTGACACCCGTAGGTGACGTGTCACTGTGTTCCCCCTGCCATACTCACCCCCTGCCCGCTTGGTGCTCACGACATGGGTGTACAGCACCTCCCCCTCCTCTGGGGGGGCCGGGGGATCCGGGGGGGCCCTGCGGGGATATGGGGGTGTCTGTAGGGAGGGGGATTTGCAGTGAGGGACAATTGGGGGGTCAGACCTGGAGCCCCCCACTCACCTTTCCTGCTGCTTCCTGAGGGCTGCAAAGGGAAAACGGGAGGGGTGACTGTGGGGTCCTCAAGGCCCCTGAACACCCCCGGGACCCCTGATTGCCTGCAGGACCCTCAATCATCCCGAAAGCCCCCAAAAAGCCTTGAACCACCCCTTGAACCCCTGAGCCGCCAGAGCCCTCAAACTCCCCCAAACCCCCTGACAGAATCCCCAAAATCCCTGCACGACCCTCCAGGACATCCCCAAATCCCCCAGAAACCTCAGCCGAGATGTTTGGGGGCTGAGCTTCACTTGAGTCAGGAGCCTTTGGTGACACCCTATGGCCCCTGTACTCTGGGGGGGCTTCACCCCAATCACTGGGACCCCCATTCCCCCTCACTGTCACCCACCCTGGCGGTGACACCGGTGCCAGCCCACGGTGACAGCCACGAGCAGGAGCAGGAACAGGAGGGACCCGCCAACCCCTGCGGCCACTGCTGGGGACAGAGGGGGACACATCGGGGTCACCCAGAACCCTGAGGGTCCTGCACCCACTGTGTGACCCCGTGTGACCTCACCTGTGACCCAGGGTGAGCCAGGGGTCACCTCCAGGGCCAGCTCTGGGCTGAGTGCCCGGAACACGCGGTGCCCGTCCTGTCCCAGCTGGTTGGTGGCCACGCACGGGTAGGTGCCCGAATGTCCCACAGCGACGTCCCCGAGCTCCAGGAGGGGACCCCGGGCCACCTCCTGCCTGTTTTTCAGCCAGGTGAAGGTGACAGGGGCTGAGCCCACCTGCACCGAGCAGCGCAGGGTGACGGGGTCACCTGCGTGCACCTGGTGTGACAGGGGACCAGGGCTGATGGTGGCATTGGCCACGGGCACTGCGGGGACACAGACGGGGCTGAGGTCACAGGGAGGGGCTGGCAGCGACCGGGGGGGGGGATGGGTGTGATCAGGGATGTCGTGGGTGGGGTCACCCCACAGAGAGGAATGAGGGGACACAGGGCAGAGGTGGAGAGACTCCGGAAATATCTCTGGGGGATACGGAGGTACCGAGGCAGGGGACCCGAGGGGGCTGCGGGGGCTCCCCGTGCCCATCCCCGCACTCACCGCGCACCGTGACGCCGAGCCGGGCGCTGCTCTTCCGCACGGCTCTGCCCTCGGAGCGCACCTGGCAGCTGTAATTCCCCGAGTGGGAGACCCCCACGGCGGGCACCAGGAACTGCGGGGACCCCTGCGGGCCCCCCACCCACCGCCCGTCCCGGTAGAAGAGGTGCAGGAGGGGGGCTGGGGGCCAGAGGGGGCTGGGGATGCTGAGGCAGCTGAGATTGAGGGGGGACCCCTCGATGAGTTCGGGGAGACCCTCCAGCACCGGCACCGTGAAGAGCTCTGGGGAGGAGAGGGGAGGTGAGGACGGTGACTCTGGGGGCTTTGGGGATGTCACGGTGTTGGAGTTGCAGCCGTGGGGGTGCTCACCGTGCACTGTCACTGTCACTGCGGCTGACTGTAACACCCTGTAGTGCACAGTCCCCTTGCAGTGGTAGCGGCCGCTGTGGTGCAGCTGCAGGGGGGACAGGAACAGCTCAGTCCCCCTTTGGGACCCCCCGCATCCTTCTCATCCCGGTAAAATCACAGGCCGGTGACCGAAATGTCCTGCCGGACCCGGCAGCACAGTGTCACCGTGTCCCCCTCCAGCAGCGGCTGTGCCGGCACCTGCAGCACCAGCCAGTCTGTGGGACAGGGGGGTCCTGTCACCCTGAGGGGCTCCATACAGGTCCCAAGGTGGCACCGGGGACATCTGGGTAGAGCCTCCATTGCGCGGGAGGATCCCAGGGACAGCAGGAGCAGCCCCGTGGCACAGGTGTCACCACGGGGGGTCCCATCACACTGGGGTGCACTGGGATGTCCTCGTGTGCAGGGGACAGGCTCTGGGCTTGTGAGGCCACCCCTGGAGTGGAGCCCACCCAGAGCTCCCAGGGGGCCAACCCAAACATTTAAATCCCCTCTCACCATTTGAGACTCTCACGGGGGGGCTCAGCCCGGTGCCAGGCCTGTCACACGTGTAGGTGCCACTCTC
This sequence comes from Phylloscopus whistleri, assembly GCA_017589585.1. Classification (NCBI taxonomy): domain Eukaryota; kingdom Metazoa; phylum Chordata; class Aves; order Passeriformes; family Phylloscopidae; genus Phylloscopus; species Phylloscopus whistleri. The sequence goes on along the minus strand of JADMLD010001015.1, from coordinate 38,719 downwards.
GGTGACAATGAAGCTGTCGTGTCCCTCCTGTCCCCAGCTCTGCCCGTCCTTGTACCAGGTGGTGGCACCGGCGGTCCCCGAGCCCTGGCAGGTCAGTGTCACCCGGTCCCACAGCACCACCGGCATCCAGGGGGGCTGCACCAGGAGCTGGGTGGTCTGGGCGCCTGCGGGTGACAGGGGACACCAGCCTGCCAGGGCCACCGCGGGGCTGGGGACAGCGGGGCGGGGACATGGCATCCCCCGAGGGAGGACTCACCAGCGAGGCCGAGGGTCTGATCTGGAAGGGAGAAGGGACAGGGCTGGGTGGGGGTGGCAACACGGGGACAGCAGCACCTGGGGATGAGGTGTGCTGTCTGTCCCCAAACTGTCCCCATGGGAACACTGGTGCAGCACAGGGGTCTTGAGCACAGGGACACCTCGGGCTCCCTGGGCTGAGATAGGACATGGACACCTCATGCTCAGGTCACCTCCACCAGCCTCACAGCTGCTGTCCCCACAGCCACATCCCCATGGCCCTGTGCCCGTGATCCCATTCCGATGGCACCTGTCCCCATAACCCACCCACACAGTGGCCCTTGTCCCTGTCCCTGCATCTCTGTGCCCCTGTCCCTGTCCCCACAGCTGCACCAGCCCCAAGGTTCCGTTTGCCACATCCTTGTCCCCACACCTCCACCTCCCTTGTTCCTGTCCCCATTTACCAGTTGCCTGTTCCTGTCCCCTCTCTCCTGTCCCCACAGCCACCCCACAGCCCTGGTCACCTCATGCACTGGCTCTGCTGCCCTTGGGGGCCTCAGGGGACCCCACAGGCCCCCTGGACCCCTCCCCACTGCTCTCTGCCCATCCCCATGCCCGGGGCACTCACCCCACAGGAGCAGCAGTGCCACCTTCCCAGCCATCCCCGTGTCCCCGGCCACGCAGGGCTGGCTGTCACTCGCTGCTATGGCCACCGGTGCCCTGGCTGGCGGCTCTTGGGATGAAGAGGAAGAAAGAAAGGTCACACCTCGTCCCCACGCCTAGGTGGCCCTTGGTGGGGGCAGGGTGGGGGAAAGGTGGAGTCACAGCAGGGGACAGGCTGGGGACATGATGGGGCAGCCTGGGGGCTCGGTGGGGGATGGTGTTCCCAGGAGTGGGGGGGCTCAGGGGTTCTGGGGAACCAAGGATGGGTGTCCAGGAGAATGGGGGTGCAGGAGAATTGGGGTCTCCATGCCTGGGGTGATTCAGGGATGGGGGTCCTGGGGGAACAGGGTCCCCAGGGATTTTGGGTCAGGGGATGGGGGTCCCAGGGTTGGAGGGTGCAGGGGGGAAAAGGAGACTCTTGGGAAGAGGGGTTCTGGGGGAAGGAGCCGCCCATGGGATGGGATCAAGGCAATGGTGGTCCTGGGCAATGGGAGTCCTGGGAGGGGGGTCCCAGGGAGGAGAGACCAAGGGAATGGGTGTCCCATGGTTGGGTTCCCAAGGGAACTTGGGCTGGGTGGGCATGGGGGTCGCAGCTCCTTCCCCGGGTGCCTCAGATGTTGGGGTGACCCAGAGCCCAGCACAGCCCCCACATGGTGCTCATGGCCGGGGGGCACCCCAGGGTTGAGGCTCTGGGTCTGTGCCCCACACACCCCGGGACTTTTTCCCATCCCCCTCCCATTTCCTGTCTCAGCAACCCCAGAGAACACCTGAGCAGGTAACACTGGGGGGATCCCAGGAAGGGGAAAAGGGAGCTGGGGGGTTCAGGGAGTGCCTGGGGGGCTGTGAGGGATGAAAGATTTTCACTTTCTCTTTCCTGCAGCAGGAGGAAGAGGCCGTTCATGCTGAGCTGAGGACGTGGGTTCTGTCCTGGGGGGGCACATCCAGAGGGTCCTGCCCTGAGGGAAAAGGGCTCCTCTGCTGTGGTGACACCTGGGTCTTGTCCCAGGGTCTTCTCCCAGGTGGGATCCTCTGTCCTTGGGGATTCCACAAGGTGGCACATCCTGGGCACCTCTGTCCTGGGAGGGCCCTGAGCCTTCCTGCTGTGCCCAGTGGGCCCTGTGACCTCTGGGCTGCCCAAACTAAAGGGGGCACCTGATACGACCTTGCCCTGATGATGGACAATGCCAGGCTAAATTTGGCTCAGGTTCCCTGATGGTTGAGGAACAATTTTACATCCAGGGAATAAAGGCAAAAATCTTTTCCCACCCTACTTTTTTCCCCAATAGGAAAGAAACTCAGCAAAAATCAAACTGGCAGTGTACAAAATGGTCTGGTCGATAGAAACCTTTTAATCCTTGGCCTCCCAAGAAGACTCTGACAAGGAAAACACAAACAAATCACAGAGAAATGAGGTTTTGGTTCCCTTAAGGAGCCCCTTTGTGCATCCCACAGCTTGTGGGTAACACAGAGCGTGGAATCCCCCTGAGTGCCCACAGGTCCGTGGGGTTGTTCCCTGCCTGTGGGCAGCACCCCAGCCCATGGGGAAGGCTTTGGCTGGGCCATGGTCAGGAACACTTCCCATATTTTTCATTCCCACTCTGAAATTTGATTTACTTCCCGTGGCTCCTGCTCCCGACAGGGGAGGAACTCTGTCTGTCCTTGGAGCAGTGCACAGGGATCCGTGGAAATGCCCATGTGTCCCTCAGGGGCTGCTGCCCTGGGAAATGCACTCCACCCTGCCCTGAATTCCCCTGCCTGGGCACTCCCTGCTCCTGCTAGGACACCCCTGTCCCCCAGATCCAGGGCTGGAGCCCTTGCTCGATATTTCCACACTTTTCCCTCTCTTCTGGTGTCCACATGCAGAAGCCAAAGGTTCTCTCCGGGTTGTTCCAAAGGGCTGCAGGTTTGAGACAGGAAGGTGGAGTGTCCTGGTCAGGTTGTTGTTGTCTTTGCAGTGGTTCTGGGGCTCTCTCAGCCCCTTGGGCAGAGAGATCAAAGCACCAATTGCTGCATTTCCGGCCTGGTTCCCTCAGTGCTGCCCCTGCAGGGGCGGTTTCCAGCCAGCCCTGCTCTGAAAAACCATCAAAGGCCCTGGCAGAGCCACTGCTGGGGCTGCCATTGGCTTCTGTGCTTCTGGCAGGGCTGAGCAAACCACAGCCAGGCCTTTTTCATCCCCTCACAGAATTCTCCCCTTTGCAGCAGCTCCAAAGCTGCCAGAACCAAAGCCGAGGGGGCGGGGGGGACCCTCAGGTGCTGGCTGCCACCTGGGGCTGGCCAGAGCAGGGCTGGCCAGTGCCCATCCCTGGGCAGCGGGGCCGGGCCCCACACTTGGATGGCCCCTGGCTGTGAGGAGGAGGAGGAGGAGTTGGGGAGCTCCTTCCTGCCCGGGGCTCCATTCCCAGGAGCTCAGATCCTGCAGGGCACCGGCCAGAAAGGAGAAGTCTGGAGCCCTCCCGGAGCTGCCATCCCCCAGGACAGGACCCCCCGGCCAGCATGTGTCCCCCCTCACCCGGGACAGGATCTCCCCAGGACAGGACCCCCCTGGATGTGCCCCCCCAGGACAGAACCCACCCCCCTTGTGAGGCTCAGCACAAACGGCCTCTTCCTTCTGCTGCAGGAGAGAGAAAGTGAAAGTGTTGGGGCCAGACACCCCCAGCCCCCACCAGGCCCCCACTTCTCCCTGCACCCCCTTTTCCCCTCCCTGGGGTGCCCCCAGCCCATTCCCTGCTCATCTGCTCTGTGGGGTCACTGAGCCAGGAACTGGAAGAGTGTGAAATGGAGGGAAAACAGGAAGGAAATGGAAAAAAAGAGGGGAAATGTTGCTGGGGAGTGAGGGAGCACAAACCCAGAGCCCCTGGAATCCACCTGAGGTGACGCCTCCAAACAATGAGAACCTTTGGGGAGCTGTGCTGGGCCCTGGGTAACTACAAAATCTGAGGCTCACCCCTTGAAGGAGCTGTTACCCACAGGCCCACCCAGCCACTGCCCACCCCTGGCACCCCCATTCCCCTGGAATCCAACCACAGGACCCCCATTCCTGAAGTTTCCCTTCCCTGAGATCCCCATCCTGGCACTCACATTCCGCAGGATCTCCCTGTCCCAGGATCCCCATTCAGAGGGGCCCCCTCCCACAAACTCCATCCCTTACAATGCCCCTTCCCCCAGGACATTGATTCACCCAGGACCCCTCATTGCCATGGGCCCACCCAAATCCCCCCACATCCCCATTCCATGACACCAAATCCCTGGAGCCCACTTTCCCCTTGGACTCTCAGTCCTGAGCACCCCCATTCCCCTGGACACCCAAACGTGGCTCTGCAAACCGACAGCCAGGGGACAGAGAGTGACAGTGAGTGACAGCCAGCCTGGATGTCTGGGGTCACGGATATGGCCAAGAAGGTGGCACTGCTGCTCCTGTGGGGTGAGTGCCCCGGACATGGGGATGGGCAGAGAGTGGTGGGGAGGGGGCCCAGGGGGGCTGTGGGGTCCCCTGAGGTCCCCAAGGGCAGCAGAGCCCGTGCATGAGGTGACCGGGGCTGTGGGGTGGCTGTGGGGACAGGAGAGGGGGGACAGGACTGGAGGGACAAAAATGGGGAGACAGATTTGGGGAGGCATCATGGGGCTGGGGCAGCTGTGGGGACAGGGACAGGGGCAGAGAGATGCAGGGACAACGACAAGGGGACATGCACCATGCAGATGTGGCCATGGGGACAGAGCACTTGGGGCTGTTGAGGGTGACCTGTTCCAGCACAGGGTGGTCCTGGCTGTCCTGGTCCTGACCCCCATTTCCAAGGTGCCCACGGTGTCCCCATGTCCTGCCTGAACAAGCAGTGGCTGTGGTGTTGCTGTCTCCGAGGGGTCCGTGCCACCCAAGAACAGTTTGGGGACAGTCCCCACACTCTCCACTGTCCCCAGAGTGCCACCCACACCCAGCCCTGTCCCTCCTCCCTTCCAGCCCAGACCCTCAGCCTCGCTGGTGAGTCCTCCCTCGGGGGATGCCATGTCCCCGCCCCGCTGTCCCCAGCCTCACGATGGCCCTGGCAGGCTGGTGTCCCCTGTCACCCGCAGGCACCCAGACCACCCAGCTCCTGGTGCAGCCCCCCTGGATGCCGGCGGTGCTGTGGGACCGGGTGACACTGACCTGCCAGGGCTCGGGGACCGCCGGTGCCACCACCTGGTACAAGGACGGGCAGAGCTGGGGACAGGAGGGACACGACCAATTCACTGTCACCGAGAGTGGCACCTACACGTGTGACAGACCCGGCAGTGGGCTCAGCACCCCTGTGAAAGCCTTAGAGTGTGAGAAGGGGTTTGGGTGTCCCCACCCTGGCACCTGCTGGGACCCCGAGGGCTCTGGGTGGGCTCCGCTCCATGGGTCACCCCCTGGTGTGACCAGAGCCTCCCAGGGCGTGGCTGTGAGAACTTGTTGCTTCCCAGGTCTCCACAATCCTTCTGGATTCTGGAGCATCTCAGCACAAGTGTCCATGGCCCTTCCTGCATCCCCAGCCTGCAGCAGTTGCAGTCCTTGTTGCCTCCCCCTTGCTGCAGCTCCTTTGCCCAAGTGCTGCCCAAGGCAGCTGAGCTGGCTCAGGATCCCTGGTGGCTTCTGGGCTCCAGGATGACCTTCAGAGGGACACTTGGAGCTTCCTAAAGAGCTGCCCGTGGCATGGGGGGTGGATTTGTCCTCCCTGGGGGGCTCTGCTTGGAGCTGTGCGCTCCGTGAGTCCCGGAGTTTTCTCAGCAGGCCTTGGCAGCGAGTTCTCAGCCAACGGGTGGCTCTGCTGCCATCCCAAATCTGCACTTTCCTTGTCCAGCCGGAGTGCAAGTGGATGATGTGCTGGGCATAGATGGAGAATCCCAGGGACAAAATCCTCCCCCATCATCACATTTACATCTGCTCATTGCTCTTGATAGCACAAATCTACACTTCTTATAGTAGAAACATTGAATTGATTGCAGATTGTTACATCTGCCAAGCTAATGTACAACTACACAAAAATCTACTTAGGTTTAAAAATGAAATTTATTTTAAATGGCTACACCCGCACTGCCAGTAAAGAAACATACAAATACCAATTAAAGCTTATAAAATGAGTTTATTGTTACCATGGTGCTATGTAAATATATACAAATATAAACTTGTTAAAAAATTAATTTCTTAAGACCCTCTACAATGACTCGCTATACACAAATATGAATTGAAATTTAAGAATTTCATTCATTACAAATTACTACAACTCTAAGACCCATATACAGATACAAAAATATCTGTATCTCTCTCTAAAGAATCCCAGACCAGGTACTAAAGAAATAGAATTCTCAAACCATACAGCTCAAGACATATTTCAATCTTTGTAAATACATAACCATACAATATACAGATGTAACTCTAGAATTCATATTTCATATGACATAAAGCAGGACATCGAGAAATACACACATCACAAACCTATCTCTAAATATACAAATATCAATGGACCACTATTTTTGCCTGTGACAACAGAAAGCAGAGGCAGAGGCTGGTCAGGGTAAGTTTGAAGTGGATTTATTTTAGGCCTGCAAGGCCTGCCCCGGCAGCCACCACAGTGGGCTGCCTAGGGCGCTCCAAGCCATGAGCTAAGGAGGCTGACCCGTCGAGCTCCCCCCCTTTTCTAAGTTCCAGTCTGTTTGCCTATGCCCCGTTCGTTATCCAATCGATGACTCCAAATGACGATGACGGTGTTCCATCCTTCCACGTCGTTTATCTTCGGGGCCTGGAGCTCAGGGAGATTGTCCTTGGAGACATGAATCCAAACTACCCTGCCCCCAATCCCTCTGTAACAAAAAGCAGCCTGCCCATTAAAACAAGGCAGTGAGACCCCATAACCTGAGGCATCAGTTCCCCCCTTTAGAGGCTTGACAAGGCCTCTACCTTGTCTAGTCTCTACCTAATACAATAACAACAACATTTAGTGATAGATAAATGCCTACTAACAACCATACTGAATATTGGATGAACATTTGATAGCCCAGTTATACTTGGTAAAACTTGGCAAAGATAACTTGTTCTCTTTATATCTGATTATATCAACTTGAACTATACTTGGATGAATCCTAATAGTATCTGTTGACATGGTTAAGGTCAGCAAAAACACTGGGCTTCCCTGAAAAATGATTGATGGCCCTCATGACATTGGTAGTCCTCTGTAATAAAAGGCAAGGGACAGACAAAAATGGGAGTAGCAGAGGTCCGGTATGGCTTTTACTTCCACCCACCATGCCTTCTGGGGTTGCTACCCATAGCAGGTGTGTATGTTCTTCTTGGTGGCAAGTACAGAGGCCAACCCGGTCTTGCCCTCTATCTTTTTGTCACTTCTCCCAGTTTTTGCCACCTTCCAATTTTAGTTACCTTTAGAACGTTTTCATTATGGTCTTTTCCTGGGCTCCTAAGCTTTTCCCATTCAACAGACACTAGCAGTTTCCATCCGCAGATAGAACCACAATAATACATGTTGCATACTAACGTCAATATGTTACACCCTTCCCCTTTTCACCAGTACAATCCTGGTCTTTCTGCCGGGAGCTGAAGTGTCTCTCCCTGGTGTGAAATCAAGGTCTCTCAGAGTCCATACAAACTTGGCTCTCCTTCTCCATTGTTTGTGATCCTTGAAATACTCTCCAGATTATTCAGATCATCTCAGTTCATTACCTCTTCATCCCTGTTTAAGAGTCAGTTTGGTATTACTTGATTCAGATCTTATAGTCCGCTCCTCAGGTTCTTCCTTTGACTGGGCCAGTGTGAGTCCAGCCTCGTTCAGCAGTTCTGACAGCTTTATCGGTTGCTATTAGTACTTAAAAGGGACCTCCTCATTGTGGTGTCAATGGCTGTTCATTCTAGGATTTAATTAACACCCAATCCCCAGGTTTTATGTGATGTATCTTGAAGTCTAGAAAGGTAGTTTGGGGAATCATTCTTTGTTTCCTTAAGTCCTCTAAATTTTGGGCTATTGATTTTAACGTATTTCATGACATTTACTTCCCTCTCCTCACAGGTCACAAGTTCATGGGTTGAAGCTAGAAAAGGTAACTTAAACATCATCTCATAAGGGGGGATATAGCTAGGTAGGACCAAGGTTGTGTTCTGACCCGTAGTAATGCTAGGGGTAACATCTTATCCAAGACATTTGAGTCTCAATCATTAACTTAGTCAAGGTTCTTTTAAGGGCCGGTTTAATCCTCCCAGCCCATCCGGATCTTTGAGGGTGCCATGGTGTATTTAAATCCCATTTTATTCCCAGTGCTTGCATTATCTGTTGAAAGTGCATTATATCTTGGAAGTGAAATGTGTCTCCCTCTCTGTCTGAATCAATCCTGTTCACCATCCCATACTGGGGAATAATTTGTTCTAACAACATCTTGGGAACAGTATTGGCCGCGGCCCTTACAGCAGGTAAAGCCTCGACCCAGTGAATCAAACGATCTACTATCACCAGTAGGTATTTCCACCGCTGGATCTGGGGAAGTTTGGTCAAGCCTGCTTGTAACTTTGAAAGGGTAATAGCTAAAATGGGGGTATTAACCTCGGATTCGCATGACACCAACAAACCGTGTTGTAGGAAATTTTCAATAATAGGGGCTAATCCCTTACGACTCTCCAATTTTAAGGGATATTGTTCTTGTCTCACCGGTGTGGCTCCTGGTCTGAGTGCAACCCTCACCGGTTCTGCATGTTTAGATCTTCCTGGGATATCATCGGCCCCTACTATTGGATTTACTGCATCTTGAACTTCAACGGGGATTTCATCGTGTTTTTCCTGCACAAAGAGTGCCGCAACTTGGACAAATTTAGATTCAGGGATTACGATTTGTACGCCCTTCCCCCTCCTAAACTTAATTTCTACCCCCAATCTTTCTAATAAGTCCCTGCCCAGCAGTGGTTTGGGGAAGCTGGGCATATAAAGGAATTGGTGAGTCATCCAATGTTCCCTTCTTATATCGTTCGAAGCTTGGCCCATAAACAGCGAAACTAAATGTGCTTTTCCATCACCTGACTCAGGATCTAAATCCGTGTATTTGATGGCGGTCTCCCTTAGTCGGTTCAAAAAATCAGTAGGCAATTCATCATAATTTTGCCTGACTTCATAGAGTTTTGACCAGTTTCTAGCCTTGGGGACACTATGCTTCAATCCATACATCATGAGGATTTGATATCGTTTTAATCGTGCCAACTGATCGGGGGTATTGGGATCCCACTCTGGGTTTTCTAGGGGGAAGATCTGAGTGACAGTACCCTGAAGCACTCCACTGGCTATGCCCCCTTCCGCAAAAGTGGTGATAGCTTTATTAATCATTCGTCTTTCCGTGGGATCGAGTAATGCATCGAGTATGGAATTTAAGTCAACCCAATCAGGATTTTGGGAATTGATAGCCCTTTCCACTAATTGGGCCACCTTGTCTGGATTCTCTTTGTACCTCCTTACTGCAGATGTCCACTGTTCTAATTCTATGAGGGAGTAAGGAACTTTCACGTACACTCGCCCCTGATTGCCAACTGCTTGTCTTAATGGAGCTTGAAAAACCAGCTCCCTTTCCCTCCTCCCTTTCCTAGTACGGCGGGCAATTGGGCTTTGCTCTCTGATAGCTCTCTTTGCTATTCTCTCTCTTTTACGCCTGTTTGTAATTTCGTCTGTTTCCTCTTCGCCTTCCTCGTCCTCAGAGCTGTCTGAGCTGGAGCTATCAGATTCTGTGGTAACTAGCAGCGTGGCTTTACTTCCAATCCAGGCAAGGCTACGAGTGCGGCGGTGGGTCCCGCCTGCTGTCCGTTTGCCTCTAACTACATTATCTCCCGAGACAGCTCCTTGGCCTTCAGGACTGCTATGGCCACGGACAGGCCCGGGAGCGGGGGAGGGATCCCTCCCCCTACAGCTCGCACATTCCACACTATCCCTGCGAGATTCCTTACCTTTGGCCCCCCCTTTTCGGGATGGGGCCAGAAGCTGCTGCTCCTGGCCTTCCCTCCCCCCTTTTCCCGCCCTTCGGGGGGGTGAGATGGATAAGGACGGAGACAGTTGCTGCCGCAATTCCTCCTCCTCCTTTTTCACTGTCCGGGGCCCGGCCCGGCCCCTTGACTGCGAATAGGACGGTGGCGGCGGGGGAGGGAGGGCTGCAGCCCGGCCGGACCCAGCCCTCAAGGCAGGGGCTAGCAAATCCTCTGGTTGGTCTTTATTACACATACTGCGGAGAAACGGCTTCTCCTTTTTATTCCGCACAACCATAATATTTTCCCTTTTGCTATTCTGAGCCCGTTCACAAGCCAAGACCATAAACAGACGTGCGTATTTCAATTCCTCAAAGCACCTATCTTCACGCAAGCATGACATCAAACTAGATATTAACCCTTTATCTAAACTCCCAAATTGAGGCCATGCCTCCCCATTATCTAATGTATATGTCGGCCATAATGTCTCAGAAAGCCTAATCAGTTTAGACTTTAGAAGCGGGGAATCTTCCCCGACCCATTTCGTCCAGTTTCTTAAGACTAAACCCAAAGGACTACCTCTAGGAATTGGGTTATTAGCACTTTCAGCAGAGTGCACACACCCCATTCTGATATCTCAACCAAAAACAATCACACCTGAGCACGACCTTCAGAGCTATAGCCTGAACAGTTATCCCGTGCGCCGCACCTCGGCTTCAGGATAACAGCAGCCTGATAGGGAGGTAACCCTTCCCCCAGGCCGGATCCCAACCAAAAGCAGTCACCCAAGCTAGGGTTAGAACTCACAACCTTCAGAGCTATAGCCCAAACAAATATCCCCTATGCCACAACTTGGCTTCAGGATACCAGCAGCCTAATAGGGAGGTAACCCTTCCCCCACGCCAGGCTAGGGACTTCAAAAGCTCTGCCTAGGTCCGCAGCAAAAAACAGATCTTACAAAGATCCCAGCGAGCAACCCAGCCGCTGAACAAGCCACCCTTTCACCCAATCACTCACGCGACCCTGCCTCCAGGGTTCTTGTGCCGGCGCCTTGGGACCTCCGCCAAAAAACGCTTTGGTCTCTAGGGTTCCCAGCAGCTCCAATCCTCCGTCCCGGCGGAGTCGCCAAAACTGTTGCCTGTGACAACAGAAAGCAGAGGCAGAGGCTGGTCAGGGTAAGTTTGAAGTGGATTTATTTTAGGCCTGCAAGGCCTGCCCCGGCAGCCACCACAGTGGGCTGCCTAGGGCGCTCCAAGCCACGAGCTAAGGAGACCGACCCGTCGAACTCCCCCCCTTTTCTAAGTTCCAGTCTGTTTGCCTATGCCCCGTTCGTTATCCAATCGATGACTCCAAATGACGATGACGGTGTTCCATCCTTCCACGTCGTTTATCTTCGGGGCCTGGAGCTCAGGGAGAGTGTCCTTGGAGACATGAATCCAAACTACCCTGCCCCCAATCCCTCTGTAACAAAAAGCAGCCTGCCCATTAAAACAAGGCAGTGAGACCCCATAACCTGAGGCATCACTATCAGAATCCTTACAACCCCATCAACACAACTATACAGCTATACAACTGAACAAACATGTTGATATATAAACAGATGGAAACACATCAATAGACATGCATCAACAGAACAATACACATCCATCTATACCTGTACAAATCCCAGTCTACAGAGGGAAAGAAGCACCAAGTTCTAACTCTCTCAGTCCAGCTGTAACCATCTCTAAGTACAACTCCATCAGCAGGGGTTGCAGCTGCCCAAATTGCCAGGCTCCCCCTCGCTCTCTTCCTGCCGTGCAGAGCAGCTCTCCTGGACAGGGACAGCGGATGGGACATGTGGGAAGCCCAGGGAACACTGAGTCAGGAGCGGGACGTTTCCCCTGGCAGCAGCTGCCCTTCAGTCAGGGCAGGGCAAATCTCAGCGCCTCCCCAGGAGGCTTAGAAAGAACAAGAAGGCCGAGCGGGCCGGGCTGTGGTGAGCGCAGCGGCGGCGGGACTGTCCCGCAGGTGCCGGCAGCCCAGCATGACCGGCACAGCTGCCGGGCCCTGCCGGCACAGCTGCCTTACCCAAGGACAGCCCCTGTGCCGGCCGGGGCAGCTGCTCAGAGCAGCCCCAGCACGGGCAGGGCCCGCTCCTGCCCAGCCAGGCACTGCCCATGGCCAAAGCCCACGCCACCCTCACGCCCAGCCTGCCCCACCGGCCCTGCGGCCTCACCCGGGCTCTCGGCTGGCAGCAGCAGCAGCTCCCTGGTCACTGCTGGAGCTGGTGGCCTTCAGCTTCTCCTTACTGCCTCCTGTCAGTCTCCACCTGTCCTCAGGGTCTGCAGGGCACCTGGGGCAAAAGTGGAGGCTCTGGAATTGCTTCCAAGGCGTGGCAGAGCTGCAGTCCCGGAGCCCTCTGTGCTCCCTGCTGGCCCCTCCATCCCCTCAGCCCCAGCGTCCCCTCAGCAAAGCCCCGGCCCCCTTCAGTTTCTTCAGCCCCTCACAGCCCTCTCAGCCCGCTCAATCCCTTCTGACCCATCCCATCCCCTTAGACCCACCACCCCCTCAGCCTGTGCCACTGCCCTGTCACCTCCGTGCCACCCTCGCCCTCTGCTCCCCCACAGCCCTCAGTGCCCCCAGCACCTCAAGGTCACTGTCCCTGCAGCGTCACCGCCTCCTCAGCCCCCTCAGCCCCCTCTGCCCCCTCTGTCCCACCGCCCTTCAGCAGCTCCTCAGGGGACAGGGCCTGGGGCCACCGGCAGCTCCCAGCGCTGCAGGGACACCCCGGGCTGGAACTGCTGCTCTGCCCGGTCCGCCCGCCAGCTCGGACCCAGGACAGGGACAGGGACACAGGGGCACAGGGGGAAAAACAAGGGGTGAAAAAGGCAGCCAAGGGGGGACAGAGGTCAAAATGCAGCCTAGCCCTATATAAACATCAATTTATCCATCTGCATAAATTCACAGAGCAGAGCAGAACGTTTCCTTTGTGATGTCAGGGCACGATTGCCACGTTCTCGTGCTGACATCACAAGGTTGCCTTGGTGCACGCCCGGCCTCAGTGGTGGCAGAGCAGCTTTTGGGTTTGCTCAGGGCAGGAGCTCACCCTCCTGCTTGAGGATTTTGTCAGTGGGCAGCTGCACACTGACAGGAGCCTTGTTTTTTCTGGAAGTGTAGTGTTAGAGCGTAGTGTTAGGGCATAGTGTTAGAGCGTAGTGTTAGAAGATAGTGTTAGAACATAGTGTTAAAGGATAGTGTTAGAGCATAGTATTAGAACATAGTGTTAGAGGATAGTGTTAGGGCATAGTGTTACAGTATAGAATTAGAGCACAATCTGCAAACTTGCACAGCAGTTGCCACAATGATTGGGCCACTCGCTGCTGCAGTTTGCACTGTGTATGGCGTTGTTTATTCCAGCTATTTCCTGACTCACCTGACACGTAAGTAGAGCTTTTCCCTGGGTGGAACCTAACCTGGCTTTGGTATGTTTTCCTGCTCTTTCTTAGTGACTGAGTTGCTTTAGAAATAGGAAGACCATTTGGATGGCACTTGGGTAAAGCTCCTGGCAACACATTCAGCTAAAAAGGGGGTGTCTGTAGCCAGGGCTCTGCGGGGGCAGCATTTGCAAAAGGAACCTCCATGGGAGAGTCTGTGGCAGCAGAGTCTGTCATTTCCTCCGTTTGCTGGGTCAAGCAGGACAACTTGGAAAATGTAGACTGGGAGATCTTCTTGGGAGACCTTCTAAAAATGCTAGGCTTCTCTGCAGTTTTCTCCAAGAATCTGGTTCATTTTCCCTTGCCCACTGCAGGTCACCTGACCCGTGTATTCAGAGGTGCCGATCCTGAGGTGAGTGAGAACGGAACATTTGATGTTCCTGCTGTTTAAGAATTGTGAAGCAAGTTGTGAGTTTGGCCTGTGGCAGTAGAGTGTAGAGGGCCAGCTGAGTAGGCTGAAAGAAAATCCATTTCCATGTCTGCACTAGCAAGAGCCAAGGCATGACTGGCTATTTCCTAATTGTCCATTTCAGAGCTGGAAAGGAACTAAAAGCCCAGTTCTACAGAGACAATGTTGCTTCCTCATAGTAGCCGGGAGGACTATCTACTTCAGAGCAATTAGCAGCACACTTGAATCAGTCAATTTGAATTGACTCTGAGTGACTTAGAATCCCATTGCTATCAAAGTTGATGATTTATGCCTTAGTAGAGCTGGTTGTAGAGCTGAATAGAAATAAGGCTATAAATGATAGGTAACGTTCTGTGCCTCAAGCTCCTGTCTGTCCACAGAGCACAGGACATCAGGGTTCCAGTGGAAGCAGAGGTGGGAGGGGAAGCAGAAAGAAGTGGCTGAATGAATGTGATTTGGAGGCTGAAAGAGGAAAAGCTGAGCCTGATGGCAGCTCCCAGTCACTTGCTCTGCATTTGTGTGGACAGAACATCGAGGCAGAGCTGCAAGCAGAGCTGCCCAAAGCCCCAGGTGACAACATGGCAGTCAAGAAGAGGAGCACAGAAGACTTGCGAAGAGCTCAAGATCACTGGAATCTCCATCAGGAGAGGCTCGATCAACAAAACCAGGTGAGTGGAAGAGTGGCAGCCACTCCACTCATGAAAGTTTCTCTTTCTCTTTCTTTACAGAACTTGGCAGAGCTGCAGAAAACTCAGACTGGGATCAAGGCAACAGAGAAGAACCTTGGTGAGAAGCTGCAGACAGAACTGTCAAAAACTCAGGCTAGGATCAAGGCAATGCACGAGAGGCATGATCAGATAAAACTGCACTGTAGGCATTTCTCAGGAGCCAGCCTCCAGCCCCGCTGCTGGATATTCCTCAGATCCATGGCACTTTTTCATCCCTGATTCCCAGTCATTCCCATGACTGTTAGATTGCTACCCATTGACCCAAGCCCTGCTCAGATTAGTCTCTAGAAAAACACATCAAGCCCTGGGTGATTCTGCAGCACAAGTCATTGAATCTGCTTCTTGCCCAGAACAGCTGCCAGTACTGTGCTCTCAGATAAGACCTGGTGGGGCTGAGAACAGAGCCCAGTTGACTCTTTGTCTACCAGCAGGTGTTGGGAGAAAAAGGACATTGATCTGCATCTTGGTGTTTCTGATCTCAAAGCTAAACCTGTTGTGTCCTGAAGGGGGGCACCAGCTTGGAAGGGACTTGGTCTGGCTGTGCCTTCTTCCCATTGCTTGTCAGTGCTTGTGCTTGGGCTTTGGCAGCTTTGTTGTGGTAGCTGCCCTGCCGCTGAGGGCTGGTGTGACTGCAGAGGCTGGAGCCTTCCTGAGCTGGGAGTGTCCCGCTGCTGCCCAGCCGCTGCAGCACGGAGCTGCCCCGGGGCAGCAGCCCCTGCTCTGGGCTGGCTTCTGCATCGCACAGGCTGGGCTCACCAGAGGGGCAGCATCTCCTCTGGGCAGCTGTCCGTGTCACACCTGAGCAGCACTGCTGCCCTTGCTGCCCTTGCCCGCTGTGCCCAGCTGAGATGATGGGCACATCTGCAGTGCTGAGGGGGCGAGTGCAATGGCAGGGACTGATCCCTGCTGTCAGGGGGCAGAGAAGCAGTGTGGTTCTTCACATGGGGCACGGGCAAGGGCATCTTCCAGCTCAGCCTGCTCATCAAGGGTGAGGGTCGTGATGCTGAAGGCCCCCTTGGGACTGGTCATAGCCTGAGCTGCTTTGGTTTACAAAGGGAAAGGCATTTTTTTGGCAAACTGCTGCAAGGTGGAGAAGATGCCCTCCTCTCCTGGGAATGCATCTCCCTGTGCTTTGTTTTCTGTCAAAGATCTCTTCAAAGGACTGTAGAAAATCAGCTTCTGGGCTGGCCTGCTTGTACTGCAGAGCTGCCTGTCTTGTTGCCGTTGTTGTTGTTGTTACCCAGCTGACCACAAAGAAGTCAGAGCCCCAGACAGTGGGGCTGCCTTTTGTATCTCTTGCATGGTGGGATCTCTGCTTTCAAGTGAGCATCTTGCATTTTGTTTCCCTCAGGGAAAATGGTGACAAGGGAAAATCTCCAGAGGAAATACTTGGAAGTGGAACATCTCGGCAGAGGGTGAGTACAAGCACAGTTACTTCTACACAGCCATGGGGCAGGTGATTTGCTGCTGGAATATCTCTCAAGTGTGAAGTCAGGCAAGCTGCAAACATCCTCAGACACTGGGGTTCAGCTGCCCCATCTCTCAGTACCGGCCAGAATTTGGAAGTGTGCTCAGAAGGCATTGTCCAGGACACTTCCATTACACTGCCAGAAACAGCAAGCTGTCCCCTCTCACAGCAGTGAGATAACAGTTCTCAGGAACATTTCTTCCCAAGAGTTTGCTGAAGGAAATAGTCTGAGGTCAGGATAAAAGCTGCCCAGTTTAGAAACTGAAATCCAAGATGAAAGAATCCCTTCATCCAAGATGAATGGCCTTTTGAGCTGAGGCAGTAAAGCCCAGTGCTTCAGGAACAGGCCCAGTGCCCATGCACTTGAGAGGAAAATGCATCATCTGCCTTCTGGCAGACCCCTCCTGCATGCTGCAGCTTTGAGGCATTTCCAGCAGAGATCTCCTGTCTGGGATGGCTTTCCCTCCAAGATCTAAATGGCTTCTCCTTTCTTTGCTGCTGTTTTGTTTCTAGGGGTTTTGGAGATGTTTGTAGAGCCATCGACACTGCCACAGGAGCAGAGGTAAATGTCAACAGCCCCTGCAGATTCTGCTGCTCTTGAGGACTTTCCTCTCTTGTTTCAGCTGTGGCTGGAGCTGTGGGTAGAGCTGTGCTGCAAAGGCACAAGAAGCACAGACTGCTGCCAGCCTGCCAATTGCATTTGGGACAGTCTTTGTCCTTCCCAGCTGCCAGAAGGAAGGCAAGGAGGGCAGCGGCTCCTTGCAGAGAAGGACGCTCTCCCTGGCTCTCAATTGCTCCAACAAAGGTGCTGCCTTAGAGCATCTCACTGCTCTCTGGGGCTACAGCTTCAGAGTCCTGAATTCTCATTTCTGGCTGCCAGCAAATACATCTGAATGTTCCTGGCAGTTCCTTAGCCACCTGCAGTGCTGTACTTGGGAGCTGCACGTAGGGAGAGATCTGCAAGGCATCCCTGAAAGCCCTAAGCCCTGCTTAGAGCCCAAGATGTATCCACAGAGTCCCAAGGCACGGATTCCTTCTTCTGATGTACAGACAGAGAAACAGAGAGTGTGCTCAGAGCTTTGTGGCTGATAGTTGAGACACCATTGTTTACAACTGGACAAGGCAAAAGATCAGTGGCCACATGTCCTGTAACTGGCCCCCAGAGGAGCAGAGAAATGGGCTGTTGGGATGTCAGTTCCTTAGTACTCCTTTGTCTGAGCACAAGGCACTTTGGCACTCTGGCTTGGCTGTGTTATTGCAAAATCACTCGCTCCGTGTGTGCTGTGGTCTCGTGCCACCAATGTCTAAAGTTACTGATTTTCAATGTCATTTGAGGTGGCCATCAAGAAAATGAATCTTCAAGGACTGAGCAGCAAGCAAGACATCATTACTGAAATCACAATCATGAGGAGGAATAGGAGTCCCTGTATTGTGAATTATTTAGACAGGTGAGTGATCATAGTCTTATCCCATGATTACATAGTAATGTATGTATTTGTGTGTGTTTGTTTACATACTAAAAGCATGCAAGGTTAAAAACCCACTTGGGACACTGGCAGAAAAGAGAGCTGGTAATTATTGGTTAATTCTTATTTCTCTACTCATCTCCAATGGATGGGAAGAGAGTGCATTTTGTCTGCATGGGTCTTCCCTGGCTTTCAAACACATGGTTGGAAAATGGTTCAAAATCCTGGATCAACCCTACCATAGGAAGTCAATCCCCTGTAAGTTCACTGCCTCCATGTTGTCTCAGGATTGATTTTTTAAAGTTTCTTCAATGCTGATCAACCATCCTAGACAGCATTTCCCTTGGATTGTTGCCCCTCTTTTCCATGGCTGTCCATGCCAGGAACACGAGGTGCTTATTTCCAGAAAGACCACGCGTGACACGTTTTTCATCTGGCCTGTCACTCAACTGCACTTTTCCCTTGCTGGCCATCTGAGGCATCTCCTTTTTCACAGCTGTGCCATTCTCCTTGAGACTGCACAGACTGCTAACAAGGCACAGCCTAGAGGGAGTGTCTATTCCTTTTTTTTCTGTCCTTGTCACAAAGGCACCTGGAAACGAGAATAAAGCACAAAACCAACGTGGCCATGCCTGTTCATCTGCACGGCCTTGTTTCCTTCTTTCAGCTACCTTGTGCATGAGGAACTCTGGCTGGTGATGGAATACATGGATGGAGGCAGTCTGTTCGACATCATCAACGAGGCTGACATGTGTGAAGATGAGATTGCAGTTGTCAGTCGTGAGGTGAGGGATCCCACCTGTGCTTCCGAGGGCTTGGGCAGGACTGTCTGGGAAAAGGGCTCCAAACAGGAGCAATTCCATGTGCCAGGCTCTGTTTCTGTGTTGCTGCTATGCTCTGGGCAAGCAGGAGCATCTCAAGTGAACTGCCTGCCAGTGCCCCTGTGCTCACTGCACTCTGTTCTTGTCCACTTTGCTGCTGCTGTTGCATTCTCACTCCGTTTCTTCTATTTGCTCTTCTCCATCTTGCCTCCCTCAACTTTTGCCTGTCTGCACTGCATTCCTTGCCTGTAAAAGCAAAGGTGGTGGTGGTGGCAGCATTTGAAACAAACAGCAAAGACAAAAGAGAGACTCACTTCTCTCAGTACTCAGCTGGAAAGGTTAGCAGTGCAGCCCAAGTGCTCTTTACTTCTGAGCACATCCACTGCAGCAGCAGTCATTGTGGCTGGTTTGCACGGGAGAGTCTACAAGAGCAGTTGCTGTTGCTCTTTGCAAAGCTGACATGCCTTTCTTTAGAAAGGTGCTGCTCTGCTGGTGTAGGAGCAGCAAGCTCTTGCTCCCCTGTGTTCTGCTATTACTGTGCACTGTGTTCTGCTATTACTCCCCATTCCCCTGGAGAGGGAATCTTTCAGAGCTGTTTCCTTCCTGGTGTGATGAAATCACATCAGGGATTTTTGCCCTCCTCTTTCTGTTTTCTCTCTCAGTGCCTGCAAGGACTGCATGTTCTGCACTCCAACCATGTACTGCACCGAGATGTGAAGAGCCTCAACATCCTCCTCAGAACCGACGGCTCTGTCAAGCTGGGTCAGTATATTCTTGGTCAGGTGCAGCGTTCCAGGGACATGTGGGGTGTGGGGCTGCTTTGGAGTGACTGCCAGCCCCCCAAAAATGGTGCTGGTGGCAGTGCAGGGACCCTTGCTGTGAGCTGACCACACGGTTGCAGCGTGCACAGACCTAGCACAAGGAACAAGCAGTCCAGAGTGGCTGAGCTCTGTGTGTGTCCTTCCCAAGGGAGGGAGCTACAAGTCTAAAGCTTCAAGGAAACAAAAGCCACTGCTGGAGGCAGTGTAAAAAATGTGGGGATTTTTGAAGTACCCAATGCCATATTTCCTTGGCTAAAGTCCTGAGCAAACAGAGCAGGGACAGTTGTCCAGGAGATCTGACCGTGCGTTCTCAATCTTACACTGGGCAATTCTTTTGCTTGCTTTCCTCCTTGCACAGTATTCAAATAAAAACAGTCTTTTGCTTTCTCCCCAGCTGATTTTGGCTTCTCTGTTCAACTCACCCCTGAGCAGAGTAGACGCAACTCCGTGATCGGGACTGCTTGGTGGATGGCGCCTGAAGTGGTCAAAGGTCAACCCTATGGCCCCAAAGTGGACATCTGGTCCTTTGGAATTGTGGGCATTGAAATGGTGGAAGGAGAAGCTCCTTATGAGAAAGAAAGTCCTCTCTTGGTAAGGTGTCAATACTCTCTGATCCCGCTGTCTTTCTCACTTATCCCACCTTCTGTCTGCCCTTGGACAAAATCCCATTGCCATCTGCTGGAACTACTTCCACCACGGTCCCTTTCTAAAAAGGTCCCTGCAGCACATCAGCATCTGCTGTAGTTTTGGGTGCATCACTGGAGGAACTCAGGCCTCACCCCATGCAAACAATCTCCATGCTCAGGCAACATTTTGCTTTGGCTTACAAGTCGTTCCAGCTCTTTTGGCTGTGGAGATGGCCCTACTAACAGGGAACAAGCATCTTAGAACTGGCGTCATCTTTCCTGAAATGAAGGAAAGAAACCCAAGCCCAACAAAGTTTCTAAAACAGTGGTTTGGAGAGAAGAAGTGCACCCCCATTCTTCTCACAGGGAAACTTGCCTGGAACATGGACATGAGGGGGTGAAGGTCACAGAGGCTCTTGTGCTTCTTGTGCAGTGCTGCTGAAACACTCCGTGACCATATTTCTTTCCTAAGCCAAGCCACTTTCTCCATGTCACCAAGCTGAAGCCTGGTGATGTGCAGAGCCTGCCAAAACCACCCCTTTGTTTCTGGGCACTTTCTAGGATGGGTACACCATGAATGCATTGACCTGAGTATCCAAATGAGCAGAGGGCTGCCATAGGGATGGCATTTCTCCTTCTTCTGATTTCACCACCCAAATTTTCCTTTGGCCACATAAGGGAAGCTGAAATTTGCAGTCTGCTGAGAGACAGAGCTGCAGGTGTTTCCTGTGTGGCCAAACAGGCTTTTTTATCCCAATAGAATGGTGCATGCATCTTCATGTGTCTGTGTTGAAGACGAGATTCCAAATGTTTGTTTCCTGACCTGAGGAATAACTGAGGGATTCCCTTTCTTTCCTTTCAATTATCATTGTTTTCAAGAACCAAGTAAAAAGCTTGATGACTTTTGTTTGATGGCAGCTGGGCTTAAGGGACCAACAAGCACTGCAGAGATGCTTTTCATGTCATAATCCTTGGAAACAGTGGAGTGAGTTAGTAGAGCAAAGTCCCTCCTCCAAATAGCCTGTCAAGCTGGTCAAGGGAATGCTCAGAGAAGCAAAGGTGCTTTTGCTGATGTAGTTTCCACTCACAAGGTCAGTCAATGAAATCAGCTGCCAAGGCCAGATCTGTTGGACATTGGAAAAGCTGTGGCCGCATTGGGGTTTGGATTTTTGTTGGTACAGGAAAGGCATCTCTGCCTCTGTGCCACGGCAGAAACAAACTGCCACTGCAGAGTGGAGCTTAAACAGTGGGATCTGGGAGAGCAGTTACAGACACAGTGAAAGAAGCAGGGGAGAGACTTGTGTTTCCTTTTTCTCCAGGCCCAGCTCCTGATAGCCACCAAAGGGACCCCACAGCTGCAGCAGCCCAGGCTCCTCTCACCTTGGCTGCGTGACTTCCTGAGCTGCTGCCTGCAGACAGACGAGGCGCAGCGCTGGTCTGCCCAGGAGCTCCTGCAGGTAAAATGCCCAGGGGCTGCAGGTGGAACAGTGCCCCAGGGATGAGCTCCTCCTCCACTGAAGTGCAAGGCATCAGATGAGCCCCCTCCTCCTCACCTCCACTCTTGGTGCTGTTCAAAGGAAAAGAGTCAGGAATCCTCAGCTGGGCTGGGCTGGCAGGGACCTGTAAAGCTCATCTGCTCCAAGTGCCCTGCCATGAGCAGGGACATCTTGAAAGAGATCATGATGCTCAGACCTGAAATATTTCCAGTGCTGGGGCACTTATCAGCTCTTGCAGCAAGTGGTGCCACTATTGCCCCACTGTTGCTCCTTAGACCTACTCGGACTCAATCCCTCTTTCATTTAAAAAATATTACCCTGTCTTTGAGGCTCTTAGCTTGGAAAGTAATGGTTCATTGTTGGGTTTTTTCCTTTGTGCAGCATCCATTTGTGACACGGGCCAAGCCTGTGTCCAGCCTGGCGCCACTCGTCGTTGCAGTCAAGAAGCAGAAGGAACAGACAAGAATGTGAAATATTTTTCTCCATCACCAGCTTAGAGGATGTTATAAATAAGTAAAGCCAATTAAAATAAAATAGAATTTATTGCCAGATTGCCAGTGAAAAATCATGAGCGCGAAATTGACAAAGCCAGTACCGAAATTGACCAGAGTCAGCGCATGGAAATAAACAGTGCTGGCACTGGGTTGCGCGGCACCACACCCCCCCAGGTCTCACAGGGGTCTGTCTCCAGGCCCGCCGTTTTTATACTTTTAGGTTATTGAACAAGTTCGAACATGTTAAGTAGTCCAGATATCGAGGGGAACATGTAATTTCCTTGAGTTGGTGCTACTGCTCAGTTCTGAATTTCTATAGTTTCTTTGTCCCTCGATGGTTCTGCTGATAGAATCACAGCGGTGATCAGCCAGCCGGGATGGGTTTCCTGGGTGGAGTAGGTGGTTCTGGGAGTCTTTGATGGCTTAGCCGGGTCTCATTCTCTTGGGGCATTAGTCTTTATCAGACACCCACCGCACCTGGTTTCAGTGTTCTGCTCTTTGCATTAGTATGGTAATTCCTTTGTCTCCTTCCCGGATCCGGGGAGGGGGAGAACTCTCTGTGCTGGGAAAGCTTCTCTGACATTCTTAAGAACTGTATATTACCCACACCAATACATGTATATAAAATATAACCCATAGACATAAGCCAGTATACACCAGGATCATGTGTACAGAGTTTCTTGTAAAGCTACTAGTTCAGTGCCCGCCTGGGCGAGTGGTTCCTTTTGAAGCTTTATAAACAAACTTATCACAGAGAACATATTCTTACCCTCCACCAATATCACCCTATCAGGAAATCGTGAATTACTTTATCATTGTATTTTGGGAACATGAATTAACAAATACTACAGAGGAGCAAGGTAGAGTGGAATTGTAGAGTAGGATTATAGCATAATACTGTAGAGTACAATTGTAGCAGAGGATTTTAAATAAATAAAGATTCTAAAACTTGAACTCCTTTCCCTCCTTCTGAGCCTGTGAGAAATCTCAACATTTCCTTCTGAATGGCCTGTTCGTTCTTAGAGCTGGAAAGTGACATTGATGGCTTCTTTGGTAGGGTTTGAAAGTGGGGAAGGCTCTTCTTCATTCATCCTCTCCAGGCCACAGTGCCTTTGGAATATGGCCCACTGGCTGGGTTTTCCCCAGCTGTGGCACTTGTGTTTGAGGCAGAAAGGGCAGTGGTATTTGCAGGCAGAATCTGCAAAGGAGGAGTGGGGCAGCCCAAATATCCTGTGCAGATGCAGGCCTTGAGCTATGACTCAAGAGCATTTGGGTTCCTGCCCCTTGGATTTGTATCCCTAAGTGTAATCTCTGTGGCTGGAGGAGAGTTTTGCTCAAGTGAGAAAGCAGAGAGATCAGGGACTGTCATAAGGAATAATTCATGTTTTCATAATACTTGTTGTTATAGTAGAAATATAGTTGATAAGAAAGCCAAAGGAACCCCCCTTCTCACAGAGAGGCTTAGAAAATTTTGCAAGAGCTGTCTCCAGTTCCAAGAAGAAGACAAAGAAATTACAATACCAATGAAAGCTGAAGAGCAACCAGAGCAAGGGAGGATCAGCATCTGAAAAGGATCAATGGCCCAAAGACATATCTTGTCTGGGAAATTAAGGGTGCTCGAGGACACCCTCACACCCAGGAAATCCTTTCAGATGGAGTCTCTGCTTTCCAAATCCTATCAACCACTATGTCGAGGGACAAAGGAACTTATAGAAATTTTGGAATTCAACAACAGATCCGGCAGCAGAGAAGTTTCACGACCGCTTCCCCCCCCTCCCCCGACATCTGGGTCTATGGGACAAGTCAGGACATGTACACAGAGTCCAAACCAAGAAGGGGATAAAGCAGGCGGACCTCGAGGCACACGGGGTGAAACCTCGGAGGGACGTGACGCTGCGGAGCTCACGTCTGAGGTTTTCACCTGGGGCACATCGCTTCCTTGATTTGCTTGGCCTTGTCCATTTTGTGTCAATTTCTTGTTCGAAATTTCTCCTTGGCAATAAATTGTTTTTGATTGAAATTGGCTCTTAAAATTTATAACAGGGAGGCTGCAGGGAAAGCTGCAGAGCTGGTGCAGAGCTGTCAGCGAGGGCCAGGTGAGAGCAGGCCGCGCCTTGCCCAGGCCGGAGCCCCAGCAGAGCCCTGGCAGAGCCCGGAGCAGCCTGAGCCTGGGCAGAGGAGGCTGCCATGAGGCCCTTGGAGCTGCAAGAGGCAGCAGCCCGGCCCTGGGTGCCTCTTGGTGGCCCCGGGCGAATCCTCGGCTCTCAGAGCCCAGCTGGCAGCTGCCGCTGCCGAGGGGAAGCGCAGCCGTGCTGGGCACAGCACAGCCTGGTGGCATTGGCCGTGTGGAGTCTGCACAGCAGGAGAGAAAGGCAAAGGACAGCCGAGGGCTGGAGGCCTGGCTGAGCATTCCTGCTCTTGTGCCGGCTGCCCTGGAACTGCTGGCAAAGGTGAGCAGTGTGTGCAGCACTCCGGGCACAGCGGGAAGGAGCCGGGCTGCTCCGTAGGCTCCAGCACAGGGCAGCGTCCTTCAGGCACGGCGCTTCTGCCAGGGGAACCGAGGGCAGCCTCAGGCAGGGACAGCTTGTCAGGGCACATCTGCAGCAGCCAGGGCCTCACACAGCTCTGGGAGGAAGCGCCTGCACTCCTGGAGCTCTGCACCCAGCCAGAGCAAAGGGGTGAAATGCAGACTGTTGTGCAGAAATATTCAGGGGCACCAGGCCAGCCTGCTTTGTGCTGTCTGGCACACAGCAAGCACTGTGCAATACAGCCCTGAGCTGCTGGGAGAGAGGGGTTAGAAAGGAGCCAACTCTTTGATGAAATTCAATGGGGACAAAGTCACCAAAGCAAAAGAGAACAGTTTCTTAGTAAGGATTCACCTGAGCTGGTGTGGATCTCGCTCTCCCAAGAGCCTAACACACACACACCCCAATAGAACGCTGCTTTTTATTGCCTTTCCCAGCCCAGGGCAAACCATCTCCCCTTTCCCTTTGGCTGGATACTGGGGAACTTATCTTCTCTCCTCACAGTCTACTTGTCGGTCTTATCCTACTTCCCTTTTGGTCTGGTCTTCAACTTGGCCCCTCTCCCAGCTCACAGCAACACCCAACAAATCAACTAGAACAAATCCAAACCCTCAATAACAACACCTAAAACCAGTAACTTTCATTCTTTTTTCTAATAATCTTTTGGCTGCAGCCAAATATTACTTCATATATCACCAAGGGAATCAGGGATGAGCCAGTGGGTTGTGCTTGAGCAGTGAAGGAAGGGAGCAGAAGGGTTTCAGTAGGCAATTTGTGTTTTCTTTCTTCATTGCTGAAGGAAAGGCACCATGTGGCTTCAGTCAGCAAAACCATTTTCAAGGTGCATTGAGGAAATGCTTGTGAGCAATTCCCAGCGAAGGAAGTTGTTGAGAAAATGTTGAACTGTAACAAATCATGAATTCCGTTTGCATGAACAGACAGCGTTGAGCCCTCTATTCCTGCAGTGCAGTGATTGCTGTGTGCAAGTGGCTCCCTCAGCCTTGAGAACAGAGTAGTCCTGCTAAGAAGGTCGCTGGAATGCATTCAGGGGGAAGCAAGTGGTTGTAGGAGGCTCTTGAGCATCCGAGGAGAATTTGAGGAGTGGGATGTTCCCGAAATGACCAGCAGAGACCCTCAAGAGACCCCTACTCTGCTGTCAGTAACTTCTGAGAAGGGATTTAAATATGTCAAATAATTGGAGGGAACCTTTTGCCTGTGAGTTTCAGCAAAGGAATGAGTAGGTCTTACCTCCATGGTGACAAATGAGTAGGTGAAAGTGCTTGTCCCTCTGTCCCTGTCCCTGCCTCCCTGTGCCCCTGTCTCTGTTCCCACAGCTGCACCAGTCCCATGATGCCTCCCCAAATCTGTCTCCCCATTATTGTCCCTCCTGTCCTGTCCCCCCTCTCCTGTCCCCACAGCCACCCCACAGCCCCGGTCACCTCATGCACTGGCTCTGCTGCCCTTGGGGACCTCAGGGGACCCCACAGCCCCCCTGGGCCCCTCCCCACCGCTCTCTGCCCATCCCCATTCCCGGGGCACTCACCCCACAGGAGGAGCAGTGCCACCTTCCCAGCCATCCCAGTGTCCTCGGCCACCCAGGCTGGCTGTCACTCGCTGCTCTGGCCACCTGTCCCTGCTGTGGTAGATCGTTGAGCAAAGGGGAAGGAAGCAGGGTCAGGTCTCAGCCTCACGTGTTGGTGGCCCTTGGAGGGGGCAGGGTGTGAACTGGCTCTCGGCCGGGTGAGGACATTTTGGGACATGGGGATGGTGGTGGGACACGGTGGGACCTGGTAGGGACGTGGTGTTGGCAGTGTTTGAAGGCTGGGGTTGTAGGGAGACAAGGGTGGGTGCACTGGGGGAATGAGGGGTCCCAGGGATGGGTTCCTTTGGGAATGGGAGTCCCAAGGCTTGGGTGGTCCCAGACTTGGGGAGGAGGGTCCCAGAACAATGTGGCCTCCAGGGGTTTCTGATCAAGGGATGGGGATACCAGAGGAAAGGGGCCCCTGTGAGAATGGGGGTTCTGGGGAAATCAAGGTGCCAGGGAATGGAGGTCCCAGGGGGTGGAATTACTGGGGTGGGGTTCCTTGGGAATGGAGGTTCTGGGGAATGGCAGTGCTGGGATGGGGGTCCTAGGTAGGGGGGCTAGAAGGAATGAGGGTGCCATGGTTGGGGTTCTCAGGGGAATTGGGGTGTCAGGGATGAGCCGTGGCTGGGTGGGCCCGTGGGTCACAGCTCCCTCCTTGGGCGCCTCCGATTTTGGGGTGAGCCAGGGCCCAGCACAGCCCCTCAAAGGTTCTCAGTGTTTGAAGGTGTCATCCCAGGTGCATTCCAGGGGCTCTGGGTCTGTGCTCCCTCACTCCCCAGCAACTTTTCCCCTCTTTTTTTCCATTTCCTTCCTGTTTGCCCTCCATTTCACATTCCCCCATTTCCTGGCTCAGTGACCCCATGGAGCAGCTGAGCAGGGAATGGGCTGGGGGCACCCCAGGGAGGGGGAAAAGGGGGTGCAGGGAGAAGTGGGGGCCCGGTGGGGGCTGGGGGTGTCTGGCCCCAACACTTTCAGTTTCTCTCTCCTGTAGCAGAAGGAAGAGGCCGTTTGTGCTGAGCCTCACACGGGGGGCAAGTTCTGTCCTGGGGGGGGGCACATCCAGGGGGTCCTGTCCTGAGGGGTCTCCCTGTTCTGGAGATGACACATCCTGGGGGGGGTCCTGTCCCGGGTGTGATACATCCCAGCCAGGGGTGCCCACAGCCTCCCCACCATTCCCTGCAGCCCCTGCACCCCCTTTTCCCCCTCCCAGGGGTCCCCCCAACCCGTTTGCTGCTCAGCTGCTCCCCAGGATCACCCAGACAAGAAATGGGGGACACAAAATTGAGGAGAAAAAGGAAGGAAATGGAAATGAAGGGAGGCAAGAGCCCCTGGAGGTCTGGGGGGGTCACAGACCCAGAACCCCTCAGAATCCACCTGGGGTGACCCCAAGGCCATGAGCACCTTGTGGGGGCAGCACTGGGCCCTGGCTCACGCCAAAATCTGAGGCTCACCCCTTGAAGGAGCCGTGACGCACAGGCCCACCCAGCCACTGCCCATCCCTGGCACCCCAATTCCCCTGGGAATCCAACCATGGCATCCCCATTCCTGATGTTTCCCTTCCTTGGGACCCCATCCCAGCACTCACATTCCCCAGGACCTCCATTCCCAAGGAAACCCATCCCAGTAATTCCAGCCCCTGGGACCTCCATTCCCCTGGGACCTTGATTTCCCCAGAACCCCCATTCTCACAGGAGCCCCTTTATCTGACACCCCCATCCCTTGATCAGAAACCCCTGGAGGCCACATTGTTCTGGGACCCTCCTCCCCAAGTCTGGGTCCACCCAACCCTTGGGACTCCCATTCCCAAAGCAACGCATCCCTGGGACCCCTCTTTCCCCAGGACACCCATCCTTGGCTCCCTACACCACCTCAGACTCCAAATTCTGGCAGCACCAGGTCTTCACCATGTCCCACCATCACCCCCATATCCCAAAAGGTCCTCATCCTGTCCCCATCCTCTCCCCACCCTGCCCCCACCAAGGGCCCCCAACACGTGAGGATGAGACCTGACCCCACTTCCTTCCCCTGTGGTCAAAGAGCTGTCACAGCAGGGACAGGTGGCCAGAGCAGCGAGTGACAGCCAGCCTGGGTGGCCAGGGACATGGGGATGGCTGGGAAGGTGGCACTGCGGCTCCTGTGGGGTGAGTGCCCCGGGCATGGGGATGGGCAGAGAGCGGTGGGGAGGGGCCCAGGGGGGCTGTGGGGTCCCCTGAGGAGGGAGGGACAGGGGCACAGGGATGCAGGGATAGGGATAAGGGCCACCATGTGGGTGGGTTATGAGGACAGGTGCCACTGGAATGGGATCACGGGCACAGGGCCATGGGGATGTGGCTGTGGTGATAGGAGCTTTGAAGCTGCTGGAGGTGACCCGAGCATGAGGTGTCCATGTCCTGCCTCAGCACAGGGTGACTGAGTTGTCCCTGTCCCCAAGACCCCTGTGCTACACCAGTGTTCCCTTGGGTACAGTTTGGGGACAGACACCACACCTCATCCTCACGTGTTGCTGTGCCCAGAGTGCCACCCCACCCAGCCCTGTCCCTTCTCCCTTCCAGCCCAGACCCTCGGCCTCGCTGGTGAGTGCTCGGTGGATGCCATGTCCCCGCCCCGCTGTCCCCAGCCCCGTGGTGGCCCTGGCAGGCTGGTGTCCCCTGTCACCCGCAGGCACCCAGACCACCCAGCTCCTGGTGCAGCCCCCCTGGATGCCGGCGGTGCTGTGGGACCAGGTGACACTGACCTGCCAGGGCTCGGGGACCGCCGGTGCCACCACCTGGTACAAGGACGGGCGGAGCTGGGGACAGGAGGGACTCGACCAATTCAATGTCACCGAGAGTGGCACCTACACGTGTGACAGACCCGGCACTGGGCACAGCCCCCCCGTGAGAGTCTTAAATGGTGAGAGGGGATTTAAATGTTTGGGTTGGCCCCCTGGGAGCTCTGGGTGGGCTCCACTCTGAGGGTGGCCTTGTTAGCGTCGGAAACACATAATCACGGAATGGTTATATGCAGGTGCTTTTATTGAGGAGCTCCGGGAGCCGGGGTACACAAACAGACCCAAATCTGACTCCGATAGTAACTAACAACACACACGTTTTTATACCCCTCAGCCACACAGCTACATATTGATTGGTTGCCTCAAATTGTTCCTAAGCAAAATTTCTTGTAATTTAGCCAAACAGGAATCATATTCGATTCCCCAAACAAAGTCATACTTGATTTAGTTAAAACAATGGCCTTAGCTACAGCAACTATAGCAAAGCTAACGTTCTATTCTCAAGGCCCGGTTAACCAGCAAACCCGGGCCTTTCCCTTCCCAACCGTTACCTTTCTTAACCACCACCCCCCTTTAGCTACCCACTTGCAGTTATACAGAAAAATCATTTTAACCCTATACTATCAGCCTCACAAGGCAAGAGCCTGTCCCCGGCACACGGGGACATCCCAGTGCACCCCAGTGTGATGGGACCCCTGTGGTGACACCTGTGCCACGGTGCTGCTCCTTGTGTCCCTGGGATCCTCCCGCGCAATGGAGGCTCCACCCAGATGTCCCCGATGCCACTTGGGACCTGTCTGGAGCCCCTCAGGGTGACAGGACCCCCCTCCCACAGACTGGCTGGTGCTGCAGGTGCCGGCACGGCCACTGCTGGAGGGGGACACGGTGACACTGCGCTGCCGGGTCCGGCAGGAGATGTCGGTCACCAATGTGTCATTCTACCGTGGGAACGAGGAGATGAGGAATTCACTACGTGGGCCCGAGCTGTCCCTGTCCCCTCTGCAGCTGCACCACAGTGGCCGCTACTGCTGCGAGGGCTGCGTGACCCTCGGGCGATCACAGGAGTGGCAGGAGTCGCCGCCGGTGACAGTGACAGTGCACGGTGAGCACCCCACACCTCTGCACCCCCACAGCCCCTCCCCAGGGACTCGGGGTCACAAATCCCCCTCCCCTCTCCTCCCCAGAGCTCTTCACGGTGCCAGTGCTGGAGGGTCCCCCCGAGCTCACCGAGGGGTCCCCCCTCAATCTCAGCTGCCTCAGCACCCTCAGCCCCCTGCGGCCCCCAGCCCCCCTCCTGCACCTCTTCTACCGGGACGGGCGGTGGGTGGGGGGCCCACAGCGGTCCCCGCAGTTCCTGGTGCCCGCCGTGGGGGTCTCCCACTCGGGGAATTACAGCTGCCAGGTGCTCTCCGAGGACGGGGCCGTGCAGAAGAGCAGCACCTGGCTCAGTGTCACGGTGCACAGTGAGTGCGGGGATGGGCACGGGGAGCCCCCGCAGCCCCGTCGGGTCTCCCACCATTGCTCAATCCTCTGCATGCCGCCCTGGCTGCTCTCCCTGGGTCCTCCCATCACCTTCCCGGGTGCCTGCAGCCCTCCCCAGGTCCCCTCAGCCTCTCCCTCTCTGAGGCCCTCCACTGTCCACAGGTCCCCCCATCCCTGTCTGGGCCCCCAAAACGTTCCCTCTGGTTCCCTTCAACCCTCTCCATGTTTCCCCTCAGAGAATCTCCCACCCTTCCCTGGGATTCCTTCCAGCCCTTTCCAAGCCTCTCCCCCATCCAGCCCCTCTCTGTGACCTCAGCCCCATCTGTGTCCCCGCAGTGCCCGTGGCCAATGCTACCATCAGCCCCGGTCCCCTGTCACACCAGGTGCACGCAGGTGACCCCGTGACCCTGCGCTGCTCGGTGCAGGTGGGCTCAGCCCCTGTCACCTTCACCTGGCTGAAAAACGGGCAGGTGGTGGCCCAAGGTCCCCTCCTGGAGCTCGGGGACGTTGCTGTGGGACATTCGGGCACCTACCAGTGCGTGGCCACCAACCAGCTGAGACAGGATGGGCACCGCGTGTTCCGGGCACTCAGCCCCGAGCTGGCCCTGGAGGTGACCTCTGGCTCACCCTGGGTCACAGGTGGGCTCACACGGGGTCCCCGGGGTGTCCAGGAGCCCCGGGGTTCAGGGTGACCCCGATGTGTCCCCCTCTGTCCCCTGCAGTGGCTGTGAATGTCGGCAGGACCCTCCTGTTCCTGCTGCTGCTCCTGGCTGTCATCAGGGGCTGTCACTGGTGGCACCGCCGGGGTGGGTGACAATGGAGGGGGATGGGGGTCCCGGGGTGAGGGGAAGCCCCCAGAGTGGGGGCAGAGACGGGGCAGCACCCAGTGCCCCTGAGCCGGGGGAAACTGAGCCCACAGTGACCTCGGCTGGGGGTGCTGGGGGCTGTGGGGAGAATTTGGAGGGTCTTGGTTGGGCTCCAGGGACACCCCTGGGTGGGCTTTGAGGAACGTTGGGGCGGCACTGGGAGATCCTGGAGGGTTTGGGGCGCTCTTGGGGGCCCATGCAGGGATGCTGGGGGATCTTTCTGGGGTCCTGTGGGAGTCTGGGGGGTGCCCGTTCCTGCTGGGCTTGGGGTTCTGGGGCTCAGAGGGTCAGGGGCACCGGGGGGTTGAGGGCACTGCAGCATTTCTGGGGGGCTCAGGGGTGCGTGGAGTGTCCAGGGAGGAATCAGGGGTCAGGTGGGAATTGGGGCTGCAGTGGGGATTTGGGGTTCCCGTGGGGATTTGGGTGTCCCGTGTGTGGTTGGAGCTGTCGAGGTCCCAGGAAGGTTCAGGGGTCCCGGGGTCCCCACGGTCACCCCCTCCCCCTTTCCCTTTGCAGCTGCCAGGGAGCCCCAGGACAGGTGAGTGGGGGGCTCCGGCTGGGACTCCCCTCTCCCCCTCCCCACACACCCCTCAGACCCCCCCTTATCCCCACAGGACCCCCCCCCACATTTGGGCACCGAGGGGACAGGAGGTGAGTACAGAGGGGGGACAGGGACACGTCATCCACGGGTGTCATCCCCACCCAGGTCCCCACAACCGCTGTCACTCTCAGAGTCCCCACGGGTGTCCCCTGACCCTGCCCCACCTCGGGAACCACAAGTGACCAAGGTGGAGCTGCCAGGACCCCCCGAGGGACAGCGGGACACCAGTGACATCTACCAGAACGTGCGGTGACACTGGGGACCCTGGGGACACTGGGGGCACTGTGGGCACTGGAGGTCCCTGTCCGAGGCCACCTCCAGTGTGTTTCCACCCCCCAACTCCCGTGGGTCACCCCCGAGCCCATGAGTTGGGGATCCCCTGTGGGGCTGCCCAGAGCTGCCCGTTCCAGCGCTCCCAGTGCTCCCAGTACCCCCAGGGGCTCCCCATTCCCTCCCTAGTGCCGGGGAGGGGGCACAGGAGCCTTGTCCCTCCCGTTGGGCTCAAACCGCAGCTTTTGGATTAAACCGGGAATGATGGTTTTTGTTTGTCTGGCTCTGCCTGCTCAGCTCGGACCGAGGAGGGTCCCGCTCAGGCTGTTGAGCAGATCGTTGCAGGATTTGCAGGATTTTTGAGGCTCTCTCCGTCCCCTGGGCACAAATGGAACAAAATGCTCGATCGGGGCATTTCCGGAGCGGTTCCCCCGCAGCTGCCCCGCAGAGGGGAAGGAGCTGCCGCTCCCTGTTTGTCCCCTCAGGGTGACAGCGGCCAAGGGCTCAGGGACCTGCGGCCCCACGGGCACCGATCCCGCAGCTGCCGAGCCCCTCGGGCGCGACTGGAGCCCCGCCACGGAGCCAGCGGTGGACAGGGGTGTCCCCAAATGGCACCCCAAAGCCCTTGGCACCTCCAGCCTTGCCCGGTGCCCCCTGGTGCCCCCCGGGGCCCCGAGCCCCGCACTCGAGCGGCGTCCAAGCCCCGGAGCTGCTGGCGAGGGAGGCGGGGAGAGGCTGGGGCAGAGCTGGGAAGGGCAAATCCCAGCGGTGGTAGAGATGGAATTGCGGCAGCCCAGAGGAGCCCGAGGCTGCCGGAGGAACAGCCCTGCGGGGAGCAGTGAGGGGCACCAGGGGCTCCCGAGATTCGCCCGCAGCCCGTGGGGTATTCCAGCTGGTAAGGGGAGTCCTCAGCTCTGGACTCCAGGAGGGCTGAACCACCCCAAAAAGTATCTCCTCGGAGACACTCCTTAGGGCGTCGAAAGCAATCCTCTCAGCTGGGGGGTAGCGGCTCAGCAAGGGGGGGCAGTGGTTCAGCTCTTAGTGATTTCAGCTTGTGATTCCAGCTCCTGCCCCCTGCGAGATTCGCCTCCCCTGTGGCCGGCCTGAGGTGTTGAGAGAGAGAGGGTTCCGTTCGGCAGTTCCACAAGCAGCTTTTACTGTAGAGGCATCAGCGAAGGGAGCCGAGGACGGAGGGCCCTCTCGATCAGTGATCTTTAGGGGGTTTTATAGGGAAACTGGTGGGAGGGGGAAAGTATACAAAGCCAATCGGTTACAACAGATCTACATAAGGTCCCGAGGGTGTTTGTGGGTCTTCAGAAAGTTCGCCGTGACCAGGGGGTTGCTTTGTTACTTCAGGGTCTGGGTGAGGTTGCAAAATTCTTCTTCCCTCCAAGGCAGAGCCACCGGGGCTCCGCCCACCCCCACAGTGGGGGTCCTCGGGAAGCAGAGACCACCCCCTGCAGCCCTGCAGGAGCCCCCGGCCGAGCAGGGGGTGCCCGAAGGGGCTGTGAGCCCGTGGGAAGCCCCCACTGGAGCAGCTCCCGAGAGGGGAAGGTGTTTTGCAGACGTGTTTCGCTTCTCCTTTTCCAGCCCTGAGCTGATGAATGATAATTAATTTCCCCGAGTCGAGCCCGGTTTTGGCCCTCCCTGCCTTCCCTGCCCTTCTCCCAGGACAGGGCACCACCGGCTGGGATGTGCCACCCCCAGGATGTGTCACCCCCGCCACAGGGACACCCCTGAACAGGGACAGGACCCCCTGGATGTGCCCCCCAAGGACAGAACCTGTCCCCCTCCGTGTTGGGGGGAGGGGGCACAGCCAGACACCCCCAGCCCCCCAAACGCCCCCCAGCTCCCCTACAGCCCCCGCACCCCTTTTCCCCTCCCCGGGGTCTCCTCATCCCAGTACCTGCTCAGGAGCTCCCCGGGATCGCTCAGCAGGGACCTGGGGGTGCAAAAGTGACAGAAAAAAGGAAGGAAATGGAAATGAAGAGAGGAAAAAGCCCCTGGGGTCTGGGGTGGGTCACTGACCCAGAGCCCCTCGGAATCCACCTGGGGTGACGCCCAGTGAACCAGGAGCACATGGGGAGGGCAATGCTGGGCTCTGGCTCAACCCAAAATCTGAGGCTCACCCCTTGAAAGAGATGTGACCCATGGGCACACCCAGCCACTGCCCTCCTTGGCACCGCAATTCCCCTGGGAATCCAACCATGGCACCCCCATTCCTGAAGTTTCTCTTCCCTGGGACCCCCAGCCCAGCACTCACATTCCCCAGGATCTCCCTGTCCCAAGATCCCCATTCAGAGGAGCCCCCTCCCACAAACTCCATCCCTTACAATGCCCCTTCCCCCGGGACACTGATTCACTCAGGACCCCCCATTGCCACAGGCCCACCCCAATCCCCCCACATCCCCATCCCATGACCCCAAATCCCTGGAGCCCATGTTCTCCTGGGACTCCCAGCCCTGAGCCCCCCACCACATGGTGACCCATGTGCCACCCAGCCTTGTCCCCAGCCTGTCCCGACCCTACCCACACCCTGCCCCCAACAAAGGTCACCACAACCTGGAGACGAGGTCTGACCTCACTTCCCCTTTGGCCAAAGAGCTGCCAACCAGGAGAGTAGTGGTCAGAGCAGCGAGTGACAGCCAGCCCTGGGTGGCCGGGGACACGGGGATGGCCGGGAAGGTGGCACTGCTGCTCCTGTGGGGTGAGTGCCCCAGGCATGGGGATGGGCAGAGAGCAGTGGGGAGGGGGGCCAGGGGGGCTGTGGGGTCCCCTGAGGTCCCCAAGGGCAGGAGAGCCAGTGCATGAGGTGACCGGGGCTGTGGGGTGGCTGTGGGGACAGGAGAGGGGAGACAGGAGAGGAGGGACAAAAATGGGGAGACAGATTTGGGGAGGCATCATGGGGCTGGGGCAGCTGTGGGGACAGGGACAGGGGCAGAGAGATGCAGGGACAGGCACAGAGGGACAAGCACTTTCACCTACTCGTTTGTCACCATGGAGGTAAGACCTACTCATTCCTTTGCTGAAACTCACAGGCAAAAGGTTCCCTCCAATTATTTGACATATTTAAATCCCTTCTCAGAAGTTACTGACAGCAGAGTAGGGGTCTCTTGAGGGTCTCTGCTGGTCATTTGGGGAACATCCCACTCCTCAAATTCTCCTTGGATGCTCAAGAGCCTCCTACAACCACTTGCTTCCCCCTGAATGCATTCCAGCGACCTTCTTAGCAGGACTACTCTGTTCTCAAGGCTGAGGGAGCCACTTGCACACAGCAATCACTGCACTGGGGGAATAGAGGGCTCAACACTGTCTGTTCATGCAAACGGAATTCATGATTTGTTACAGTTCAACATTTTCTCAACAACTTCCTTCGCTGGGAATTGCTCACAAGCATTTCCTCAATGCACCTTGAAAATGGTTTTGCTGACTGAAGCCACATGGTGCCTTTCCTTCAGCAATGAAGAAAGAAAACACAAATTGCCTCCTGAAACCCTTCTGCTCCCTTCCTTCACTGCTCAAGCACAACCCACTGGCTCATCCCCGATTCCCTTGGTGATATATGAAGTAATATTTGGCTGCAGCCAAAAGATTATTAGAAAAAAGAATGAAAGTTGTTGGTTTTAGGTGTTGTTATTGAGGGTTTGGATTTGTTCTAGTTGATTTGTTGGGTGTTGCTGTGAGCTGGGAGAGGGGCCAAGTTGAAGACCAGACCAAAAGGGAAGTAGGATAAGACAGACAAGTAGACTATGAGGAGAGAAGATAAGTTCCCCAGGATCCAGCCAAAGG
Organism: Phylloscopus whistleri; assembly: GCA_017589585.1. Classification (NCBI taxonomy): domain Eukaryota; kingdom Metazoa; phylum Chordata; class Aves; order Passeriformes; family Phylloscopidae; genus Phylloscopus; species Phylloscopus whistleri. Next base: position 3,173 of record JADMLD010001015.1, on the reverse strand, counting down.
AAAAGGGGAGATGGTTTGCCCTGGGCTGGGAAAGGCAATAAAAAGCAGCGTTCTATTGGGGGGTGTGTGTGTGTGTTAGGCTCTTGGGAGAGCGAGATCCACACCCAGCTCAGGTGAATCCTAACTAAGAAACTGGTCTCTTTTGCTTTGGTGACTTCATCCCCATTGAATTTCATCAAAGAGTTGGCTCCTTTCTAGCACCTCTCTCCCAGCAGCTCAGGGCTGTATTGCACAGTGCTTGCTGTGTGCCAGACAGCACAAAGCAGGCTGGCCTGGTGCCCCTGAATATTTCTGCACAACACTCTGCATTTCACCCCTTTGCTCTGGCTGGGTGCAGAGCTCCAGGAGTGCAGGCGCTTCCTCCCAGAGCTGTGTGAGGCCCTGGCTGCTGCAGATGTGCCCTGACAAGCTGTCCCTGCCTGAGGCTGCCCTCGGTTCCCCTGGCAGAAGCGCCGTGCCTGAAGGACGCTGCCCTGTGCTGGAGCCTGCGGAGCAGCCCGGCTCCCTCCCGCTGTGCCCAGAGGGCTGCACACACTGCTCACCTTTGCCAGCAGTTCCAGGGCAGCTGGCACAAGAGCAGGAATGCTCAGCCAGGCCTCCAGCCCTCGGCTGTCCTTTGCCTTTCTCTCCTGCTGTGCAGACTCCACAGGGCCAATGCCACCAGGCTGTGCTGTGCCCAGCACGGCTGCGCTTCCCCTCGGCAGCGGCAGCTGCCAGCTGGGCTCTGAGAGCCGAGGATTCGCCCGGGGCCACCAAGAGGCACCCAGGGCCGGGCTGCTGCCTCTTGCAGCTCCAAGGGCCTCATGGCAGCCTCCTCTGCCCAGGCTCAGGCTGCTCCAGCTCTGCCAGGGCTCTGCTGGGGCTCCAGCCTGGGCAAGGCAGGGCCCAGTCTCACCTGGCAGTCGCTGACAGCTCTGCACCAGCTCTGCACCTTTCCCAGCAGCCTCCCTGATCTTTCTGCTTCCTCACTTGAGCAAAACTCTCCTCCAGCCAAAGAGATTGTACTTAGGGATGCAAATCCAAGTGGCAGGAACCCAAATGCTCTCCAGTCATAGCTCAAGGCCTGCATCTGCACAGGATATTTAGGCTGCCCCCACTCCTCCTTTGGTTTTGCCTGCAAATGCCACTGCCCTTTCTGCCTCAAACACAAATGCCACAGCTGGGGAAAACCCAGCCAGTGGGCCATATTCCAAAGGCACTGTGGTCTGGAGAGTATGAATGGTGCCTTCCCCACTTTCAAACCCTACCAAAGAAGCCATCAATGTCACTTTCCAGGTCTAAGGAAAAACAGACAATTCAGAAGGAAATGTTGAGCTTTCTTACAAACTCAGAAGGAGGAAAATCTTTGAAATAATTTAAAGTAAGAGAATATTTATTTATTTAGAATCTTATGTTAATACCCTACTCTACAATACGAGCTAAAAACCTACTCTACAATTCCAGCTATAGCCTGACTCATTAATCCTCATCTAAGAAGGTGTATTGGTTTAGGATAAATTAGGGGGAGAATCTCTAAAAGGGAGTCCCCTCAAACAAACCTCCACCACTCCTCCCCCCCAGCCCGGGGTTGGGAAGGAAATTCTTTGGAGGAGAAAAAAGTGGAAAAAAACGGTTTTATTGACAAACGAAAAACTCTCCCCACCCCGAGTGGAAGGAAAAGCTCAGGATTACTCAGGAGGAGGGCACAAAGCTTCTTTGGCGGGTTCTGGGTCTTCTCAGATGTCTCGGGTCAGATCAGTTCCAGAGCCGGTCCAGTCTTGGGGGGGGTGGGGGAAGGGAAAAAAGAGGGGGAAAGAAAAAAAAACGGAAAGCAGGCAGCAGGAGCAGCGGCAGCAGCAGCCAAAGCAGCAGCAGTGGCAGCAGCAGCAGTAGCAGCTGAAGCAGAGCAGCAGCCAAAGCAGCAGAAGTGGCCGAAGCAGCAGCAGCCAAGCAGCAGCTCAGCTCGAGCAGCAAAAGCCCCGCGAGCAAAACAGCGCTGCTAGACATAACAAAAACAGTCCACTGATATGGGGTAGAGGCACCGTCAACCCAGAACAGAAGGTAATTGTCAAAATATTTTCATGGTGATCCTCCCATTGTTGTTGCCTCTTTCCGCTTCTTGACAGCAAGAATAAGTGGTGCCAGGCTGGAAGAAGGCTTGGCCCGTATCACAAATGGATGCTGCACAAAGGAAAAAAACCCAACAATGAACCATTACTTTTCAAGCTAACAGCCTCAAAGGCAGGGCAATATTTTTTAATGAAAAGGGGATTGAGTCTGAGTAGGTCTAAGGAGCAACAGTGGGGCAACAGTGGCACAGCTTGCTGCAAGAGCTGCTAAGTGCCCCAGCCCGGGAAATATTTCAGGTCTGAGCATCGTGATCTCTTTCAAGATGTCCCTGCTCATGGCAGGGCACTTGGAGCAGATGAGCTTTACAGGTCCCTGCCAGCCCAGCCCAGTCTAGGATTCCTGACTGTTTTCCTTTGAACAGCACCAAGAGTGGAGGTGAGGAGGAGGTGGGCTCATCTGATGCCTTGCACTTCAGTGGAGGAGGAGCTCATCCCTGGGACACTGTTCCTCCTGCGCCCCCGGGCATTTTACCTGCAGGAGCTCCTGGGCAGACCAGCGCTGCGCCTCGTCTGTCTGCAGGCAGCAGCTCAGGAAGTGACGCAGCAAAGGCGAGAGGAGCTCAGGCTGCCGCAGCGGTGGGGTCCCTTTGGTGGCTATCAGGTGTTTAGCCTGGAGAAAAAGGAAACACGAGTCTCTCCCCTGCTTCTCTCACTGTGTCTGTAACTGCTCTCCCAGATCCCATTGTTTAAGCTCCACTCTGCAGTGGCAGTTTGTTTCTGCCGTGGCAGAGAGGCAGAGATGCCTTTCCTGTACCAACAAAAAACCCAAACCCCAATGCAGCCACAGCTTTTCCAAGATCCAGCAGATCTGATTTCATTGACTGACCTCGTTAGTGGAAACTACATCAGCAAAAGCACCTTTGCTTCTCTGAGCATTCCCTTGACCAGCTTGACAGGCTGTTTGGAGGAGGGAACTTCGCTATAATTACCTCACTCTAATTGTTTCCAAGACTATGACCTGAAAAGCATCTCTGCAATGCTTGGTGATTCCTTAAGCCCAGCTGCCAATCCAACCAAAAGTCATCAAGATTTTTGCTTGGTTCTTGAAAACAATGGTAATTGAAA
>JADMLD010001016.1:0-81161 GCA_017589585.1 Phylloscopus whistleri | reverse complement strand
GGGGGCGGCCCCGCGAGGGCCACGTGACACCCCCGGGGAGGGCCACGTGACTGACAACCCCCCGGGACCCCCCCCCCACCCCGGCCCGGCGACCCCCGGGTGACCTTGACCCCCGCCCGGCCCCCGTCACGTGACCCCCAGTGGGATCCAGTCTGGTCCCGGTCCCGTCCCAGTCACCCCCAGTCCATCCCAGTTACTCCCAGTCCATCCCAGTGCCCCCCAGTCCCTTTCCTGTCCATCCCAGTGCCCCTCGTGCCCCCCAGTGCCTCCCAGTCCTGTCCCAGTTACTCCCAGCCCCTCCCAGTCCACCCCAGTCCTGTCCCAGTCCATCCCAGTAACCCCCAGTCCCGCCCCAGTTACTTCCAGTGCCCCCCAGTCTATCCCAGTCCCTTTCCTGTCCATCCCAGTCCCCTCCCAGTCCATCCCGGTCTGCTCCCAGTGCCCCCCAGTGCCCCCCAGTCCATCTCAGTGCCCCCGGCAGGTCCCGGTCCGCTCCCGGTGCCGCTGTCCCGGATGGCCTCGGGCGCCTCGGGGCTCTCGGGTGCCCCGGACCCCGCGGGGGCCCCCCCGGACCCCCCCGGGACCCCCCGGGAGTTCCGGACGCTGCGGCTGCGGCGGGAGGGGGAGGGGGCGCAGGTGCTGCACCTGGAGCTGCACCGGCCCCAGAAACGCAACGCCATGAACCTGCAGTGCTGGGGGTACTGGGGGCACTGGGGGGCACTGGGATGGGACTGGGAGGGACTGGGGGGGAATGGGATGGGATTGGGAGGGACTGGGAGGGAATGGGGGGCACTGGGATGGACTGGGGGGCACTGGGAGGGACTGGGATGGGATTGGGATGGACTGGGAGGGACTGGGATGGGACTGGGATGGGATTGGGATGGGACTGGGATGGACTGGGGGGGACTGGGGGGGCACTGGGATGGGACTGGGATGGACTGGGACAAACCGGTCCATACTGGTCCGTATGGGTCCGTACTGGTCTGTACCGGTCCCTACTGGTTCCTACTGGTCCCTACTGGTCCCTATTGGTCCATACTGGTCCGTACTGGTCTGTACTGGTCCGTACTGGTCCCTACCAGTCCCTACTGGTCCGTACCGGTCCCTACTGGTTCCTACTGGTCCCTACTGGTCCCTGTTGGTCCATACTGGTCCATACTGGTCTGTACTGGTCTGTACTGGTCCGTACCGGTCCCTACTGGTCTGTACCGGTCCATACTGGTCCGTACTGGTCCGTACTGGCCCATACTGATCCCTACTGGCCTATACTGGTCCGTACTGGTGCTCTCGCTGCCCCTGCCCCCAGGGAGCTCCGCGAGTGTTTCCAGCAGCTCTCCCAGGACCCCTCGTGCCGCGCGGTCGTCGTGTCCGGCGCCGGCAGCGCCTTCACCGCCGGTGAGAGCCGGGGGTGACCCCTGTGACCCTGCTGTGACCCCCGTGTGACCCCCCCGTGACCTCTGACCCCCCCGTGACCCCAGGGATTGACCTCTCGGACCTGGCCTCGCTGGCCTCCGGCCTCCCCGAGGAGGTGGCTCGGCGCGCCTGGGGCCTGCGGCAGCGCGTGCTGGAGCTGCAGGAGAGCTTCACCGCCATGGAGAGGGTGGGGACCCCCTGAGAGCCCCCAAAAACCACCCTGGGACCCCAAAAACCACCCTGGGACCCCAAAAACCACCCTGGGACCCCCAAAAACCCCACTCTGGGACCCCCAAAAACCCCCTGGGACCCCAAAAATCCCCCTGGGACCCCCTGAGAGCCCCCGGGACCCCCAAAAACCACCCTGGGACCCCAAAAACCACCCTGGGACCCCAAAAACCACCCTGGGACCCCCAAAAACCCCGCTCTGGGACCCCCAAAAACCCCACTCTGGGACCCCCAAAAAACCCCCTGGGACCCCCTGAGAGCCCCCGGGACCCCCAAAAACCACCCTGGGACCCCAAAAACCACCCTGGGACCCCAAAAACCCCGCTCTGGGACCCCCAAAAACCCCACTCTGGGACCCCCAAAAAACCCCCTGGGACCCCAAAAGCCACCCTGGGACCCCAAAAACCCCGCTCTGGGACCCCCAAAAACCCCACTCTGGGACTCCCAAAAACCCCACCCTGGGACCCCCAAAAACCCCACTCTGGGACTCCCAAAAAACCCCCTGGGACCCCCGAAACCCCACCCTGACCCCCAAACCCCCCTGAGCCCCCTGCCCCCCGCAGTGCCCCAAGCCCGTGATCGCCGCCGTGCACGGACCCTGCATCGGAGCCGGTGAGGGGGGACGGGGGCAGTGGGGAGTGGGATTGGGGTGGGAAATGGGGTGGGGTTGGGGTCAGGATTGGGGTCAGGGTGGGAACTGGGGGTGGGGGAGTGGGGTTGGGGTTGGGGGAGGAACGATGGGGTGGGGGGAGTGGGGGGAGTGGGGGGATTTGGGGGGTGTTGGGGTCAGGATGGGGGCAGTGGGGAGTGGGGGGATTGGGGTCGGGATTGGGATGGGAACAGTGGGGTGGGGCAATGGGATCAGGACTGGGATGGAGATGAGGCTGGGACGGGATGGGAGGAGGATGGAGATGGGTGGGATGAGGATGAGGATGAGGATGGGTGGGATGGGGATGGGGATGAGGATGAGGATGAGGATGAGGATGAGGATGGGGATGATGAAGGCTCCCCCCCGCTCGCCCAGGCGTGGATCTGATCTCGGCCTGTGACATTCGCTTCTGCTCCCAGGACGCCTCGTTCCAGGTCAAGGTGGGACACGAGGGCACCCCCCTGCCACCCCCCAGGGGTCCCCAAACCCCCTGGGACCCCCCTGGTGACCCCCCCCAGTGTCCCCCCCATGGGGTGGATTTGGGGTGGATTTTGGGGCAGATTTTGGGTGAATTTTGGGTGGATTTGGGGTGAATTTTGGGGCAGTGTCCCCCCGGTGTCCCCGGTGTCCCTCTGTCTGTCCCCACAGGAGGTGGACATGGGGCTGGCGGCCGACGTGGGGACCCTGCAGCGCCTCCCCAAAATCGTGGGGAACCAGAGGTGGGTGAGGGGGGGTGGGGGACACGGGGGACCCCCTGTGACCCCCCCAGTGTCCCCAATGTCCCCAAATGTCCCCGATGCCCCCAGCCTGGTGAACGAGCTGGCCTTCACCGCCCGCGTCATGAGAGCCCCCGAGGCGCTGAGCTGCGGCCTCGTCAGGTGGGGGCCCGAGATTTGGGGTGGATTTTGGATTATTTTTGGGTGAATTTATGGTGAATTTGGGATGGATTTCGAGTGGATTTTGGGTGCATTTTGGTTGAATTCGTGGTGGATTTTGGGTGAACTTCGGGTGGATTTTCTGGGTGTATTTGGGTGTATTTTGGGTGAGTTTGGGGTGGATTTATTTGGTGGATTCTGGGTAAATTCAGGGTATGTTTGGGTGAATTCGGGTGTATTTGGGGTGTATTTAGGCTGGATTTTGGGTGTATTTCGGGTAATTTTGGGTTCATTTGCGGTGGATGTTAGGTGCATTTGGGGTGCATTTGGGGTGGATTTCCCAGGTGTATTTGGGGTGAATTTTGGGGCAGATTCGGGGTGAATTTCGGGTGAATTTGGGTTGATTTTTGTGCCCCCGTTCCCAGCCGGGTGCTCCCCGACAAGGAGACACTGCTGGAGGTGGCCCTGGGGGTGGCCTCGGCCATCGCCGCCCGCAGCCCCGTGGCCGTGCAGGGCACCAAACTCAACCTGGTCTACTCCCGGGACCGGCCCGTGGCCGAGGGGCTGCAGCACGTGGTGGGTGCCCCCGCAGGGACCCCAAAAACCCCCAAAACCTCCCCAAAAACCTCTCCAAAAACCCCGGCACCTCCCCAGAAACCCCGGCACCTCCCCCAAAATGCTGTCACCTCCCCGTGCAAACTCCGGGTCCCCTGGCCCCACAGCCCTGGTGTCACCTGGGGTCCCCCACAGTGCCACGTCCGCTGCCACGTCCTCCCTGTCACGCCCCTGTCCCTGTCCCCAGGTGTCCTGTCCCCCTGTCCCCAGGGATGTCCCTGTCTGTCCCTGTTCCTGTCCCTGTTCCTGTCCCTGTCCTCCTGTCCCCAGGGGTGTCCCTGTCCCTGTCCCCAGCTGTCCCTGTCCCCAGGGGTGTCCCTGTCCCCCTGTCCCTGTCCCCAGCTGTCCCTGTCCCTGTCCCCAGGCCACCTGGAACATGGCCATGCTGCAGACCGAGGACATCCCCAAGTCGGTGCAGGCGGCCCTGGAGAAGAAGGGGCTGGAGGACGTCCCCTTCTCCAAGCTCTGATGTCCCCTGAGTGCCACCAACGTCCCCTTCTCCAAGCTCTGATGTCCCCTGAGTGCCACCAACGTCCCCTTCTCCGAGCTCTGATGTCACCTGGGTGCCACCAAAGTGCCCTTGGCCGAGCGCCGCTGTCACCTCAGTGCCACCAACGTGCCCGGTGTCCCCTTGCCCAGGCTGTGGTGTCCCCCCCGTGTCTCCCCCGTGTCCCCCCCGTGTCCCCAATAAATGCCGCCTTTGTCCCCCCCTTGTCCTTGGCTCATCACTGGGGGGGTCCCTGTGTCCCCAAGGTGCCACCTGGAGGGTCCCCAGGGGGGGATTTGGGGTGCCCAGGTGGGTTTGGGGTTCCCGAGGTAAATTTGGGGTGAATTTTGGGTGCATTTTGGGGCGGATCTTGGGTGGATTTTGTATTAATTCGGGGTGAATTTTGGGTGGATTTTGGGGCAGTTTTGGGGTGGATTTTGGGTGTCCCCGAAGTGCCACCGTGGCTCTGGGGCTCCCAAGGTCCGAGCGCCCCGCCTGTGCCCCACCCGGCCCCGCCCGGGGCAGAGTCCGGGGCGATGTCACCTGTGCCAGGTGTGTCACCTGTGCCAGGTGTGACACCTATGCTGGGTGTGTCACCTGTGCCGGGTGTGTCACTGACCCCCCCCAGTCCCCGTGCCCGGGGGGGTCAAAGTCCGCGCCCCGCCCTGGGAGGGGCCGGAACTGGGGGGGCCCCGGGTGGGGTGGGGAATAAAAAAGGGCCCCCGGTGCCCCCCGGCGTTGTCACCGCTGTGTCACCGCTGTCCTGGTCACTGCCGGCCCGGTCACCGCTGCCGCCACCATGACGTTTGTCCCCGCGCCCGGGTACCTGCCCTCCTACAACCCGGTGGGTACCCCAAAAATGGGGGGGAGGGAGCTGGGGGCGGGTCCCTGTCACCCTCTGGGGGACATTTGGGGTCCCTGTCACCCCCGGTGACATTTGGGGTCCTTGTCACCCCAGACCGAGGGGGGGTCCCTGTCACCCCAGCAGGGACATTTGGGGTCCCTGTCACCCTCTGGGGGACATTTGGGGTCCCTGTCCCCCCCAGTGACACCGGGGACCCCCCTGACCCCCCTTTCCCCCCCAGCCCCTGCCCTACGTGGCCCCCGTGGTTGGGGGGCTCCGGCCCGGAATGGCCATCTACGTCCAGGGGGTGGTGGCCCCCCAGGCTGAGAGGTACTGGGGGGCACTGGGGACACTGGGGGGGACATTGGGGACACTGGGGGACATCAGGGGGGACACTGGGGGGACATTTGGGGGGCACTGGGGGGGGCATTGAGGGCCACCAGAGACAATGAGGGCCACCAGAGACAAAAGGGGGACACTGGGGATACTGGGGGACACTGGGTGGACACTGAGGTGACACTGGGGGCACTGGGGGACACTGGGTGGACACTGAGGTGACACTGGGGGCACTGGGGGGACATTGGGGGGGCACTGGGGACAATGAGGTGACACTGGGGGCACTGGGGGGACATTGGGGGGACACTGGGGACAATGAGGTGACACTGGGGGCACTGGGGGGACATTGGGGGGGGCACTGGGGACAATGAGGTGACACTGGGGGCACTGGGGGGACATTGGGGGGACACTGGAGACAATGAGGCGACACTGGGTGACACGGGGGTGGCGGCGCTGTCCCCGGGCTCCGCCTGAGCCTGGCCGGGGTGGGGGTCCCGCGGTGACCCCGGTGACCCCGGGCTGTCCCCAGCTTCCGCGTCAACCTGGCCACCAACCCGGACGAGTCGGACCTGGCGCTGCACCTGAACCCGCGGTTCGGGGCGGGGGTGGCGGTGCTCAACAGCCGGCGGGGCGGGCGCTGGGGGGACGAGCAGCGCCGGGAGCTGCACCCGCTCTGCCCGGGGGGGCCCTTCGAGATCGTCATCAGCGTCACCCCCGAGGGCTTCAAGGTGCGGGGGAGGGTTTGGGGGGCGCGGGGGGGTCCGGGGAGGGGGTTTGGGGTGTCCTGGGGGGGAGGTTGGGGGGTCCGGGAGGTGTTTGGGGTGTCCTGGGGGGAGTTTGGGGTGTCCTGGGGGGGTTTGGGGTGTCCGGGGAGGGGTTTGGGGTGTCCTAGGGAGGGTTTGGGGTCTCCTGGGTGGAGTTTGGGGTGTCCTCGGGGGCTTTGGGGTGTCCCGGGCGGGGGCGAGGGGGGCTCTGGAGGTGGGTTTGGGGTCCTCAGGGGGGATTTGGGGTCTTCAAGGGGGGGTTGGGGTGTCCCGGGGGGGTTTGGGGTCCTCAAGGTGGGGTTTGGGGTCCCCAGGGGGGGGGTCGGGGGTGCTCCGAGTGGGTGTGGGGGTGTCCCGGGGGGGGTTTGGGGTCCCCGGGGGGGGGGTCGGGGGTGCTCCGAGTGGGTGTGGGGGTGTCCCGGGGGGGGTTTGGGGTGCCCCGGGGGTGTCCCGGGGGTGTCCCGGGGGTGTCCTGGGGCCGTTGCGGGGTCCCTGAGCCGCCGCCCCCTCCCCAGGTCCTGGTGAACGGGACCTTCTACGAGGAGTTCCCGCACCGGCTGCCCCCGGAGCAGGTGACGGCGGTGACGGTGGACGGGGACCTGGAGCTGCACTCGGCCTCGGTCATCGGCGGCGCGGTGAGAGCCCCGAACCGCCCGAACCGACCCCAAAAAACACCCTAAACCACCCCAAAACCGCCCCCAGACGCCAAAAACTGCCCCAAAACCGCCCCCCGACGCCAAAAAACACCCTAAACCCACCCAAAACCCGCCCTCAGACCCCGAAAACCGCCCCTAAACCACCCCCAGACCCCAAACCCCTCTGACATCCCCTCTGTCCCCCACAGGGCGGATGTCCCCCGTGTGTCCCGGTGAGTCTGGGGGGGTTTGGGGGGTCCCCAGGTGAGTTTGGGGGGTCCCCAGGTAGGTTTGGGGGGTCCCCAGGTGTATTTTGGGTCCCTCCAGGTGGGTTTGGGCCCCCCCAGGTGGATTTTGGGCCCCCCCCAGGTGGGTTTAGGGGATCTCCAGGTGAATTTTGGGGGTCCCCAGGTAGATTTTGGGGCCCCTCATGTGGATTTTGGGGGTCCCCATGTGTGTTTTGTGCCCCCCTGACCGCTGTTCCCCCCCAGGACGGGCCTCAGATCACCCCCATCTACCCCGACTGTAACCTGCCGGTGAGTGGGGAGGGGTCCCCCCAAAACCGACCCCCTCCCCCGTCACGGGGGGGTCCCCCGGGTGTCCCCCCCACCCCGCTGACCCCACCCTGTGCCCCCCGCAGGTGATGGAGCAGCCCCCCACCCTGCACCCGGTGAGTGGGGGGATGTTTGGGGGTCCTGAGGGGGTCGGGGGGGTCAGGGGGTGGCTTAAGGGGGGATTTGGGGAGGGCCTCGGGGGGTTTGGGGGAGCTCAGAGTAGGATTTGGGGGGGTCTGGGGGGGGTTGGGGGGGGGCTCAGGGAGGATTTGGGGTCCTGGTGGGGTGACAGAAAGGTCAGGGGGGAGACAAGGGGGGTTTGGGGTCTCTGAGGGTGGAGTTTGGGGTCCTGGGGGGCTCTGGGGAAGCTGTGGATGTCTGGGGGGTCTCTGGGAGGGTCTGGCCCCCCTGCCAGCCCCCCCGTTTGTGCCCCCCCAGCCCGTGCCCTTCATCACCACCATCCCGGGGGGGCTGTTCCCCAAGAAAACCATCGTCATCAAGGGCTTCATCCCCCACCACGCCAGCAGGTACGGGGGAGCCCCCACAGACCCTTCCCCAAAACCCCCTGAACCCCAAAAACCCCCTTGACTCGTTCCTAAATCTCCCTGTGTCCCCAACACTCCCTTGTCGCCCCTCCCAGGAGCCCAAAAGACTCCTCAGGACCCTAAAACCCTTCCCAACCCCCCCGTCACCACCCCAAACCCCCCGAAATCCTCCCCAAATGCCCCATCACCATCCCAGCACCCCCAAACCCCCCGAATCCCCCCAAATTCCCCCTCCTGACCCCTGTGACCCCCCTGTCACCACCCCAACCCCCCCGAATCCCCCCGAATTCCCCCTCCCTGACCCCTGTGACCCCCCTGTCACCACCTCAAACCCCCCAAATCCCCCCAAATTCCCCCTCCCTGACCCCTGTGACCCCCCTGTCACCACCCCAAACCCCCCAAATCCCCCCAAATTCCCCCGTCCCTGACCCCCATCGCCCCCTCAGGTTCCACATCAACCTGCGGGCAGGCCCGGGGGGGGACGTGGTGCTGCACGTGAACCCCCGGCTGGACGAGGGCGGGGTGGTGGTCCGGAACACCTTCCTGGGGGGTGGCTGGGGGCAGGAGGAGCGGGACCTGCCCTGCTGCAGCCCCTTCCAGCCCGGCCGCTACTTCGACGTGAGCGGGGAGGGGGCTCTGGGGGGGGTTTGGGGGGTCCTGGGGGAGTTCTGGGGGGTCCTGGGGGAGGGTTGGGGGGTTCTGGGGGGTCCTGGGGGAGTTCTGGGGGGGTTTGTGGGGGGTCCTGGGGAGGTTTGGGGGGTTCTGGGGAGGTCCTGGGGGGGTTTGTGGGGGGTTCTGGGGAGGGGAGCAGGGTGGGATTTGGGGGGGGGGATTTTGGAGTAGTTTGGGGGGGCACAGGGTGGGATTTAGGATGAGGGAGGGGGCGTCTGGAGGGTTTGGGGTGAGATTTCAGGTCCTCATGGGGGGGTCAGACAGGGTTATGAGGATTCCGGGGGGCTCTGGGTGGGGAACAGGCTGGGGCTTGGGATCTGGGGAGTGGCTCTGGGGGCTTCTGGGGTTCTCTGGGGGATTTTTGGGTCCCTGGGGATATTTTGGGGTCCCTGGGGTGACGCCCCCTCCCATGCCCCCCCCAGCTGTCGATCCGCTGCGGGAACCATCGGTTCAAGGTCTTTGCCGAGGGGCAGCCACTCTTCGACTTCCACCACCGGGTGCCGGCCGGGCCCCATGTGGACGTGCTCGAGATCGAGGGCGATGTGGTGCTGTCCTACGTTCACTTCTGATCCACGAGTGCCCCATAACTGCCCCGTAACTGCCCCACAACTGCCCCCCAATGTCCTCTCCCAGCACTGACCCAAATAAAGCTGCTCCTGATCCGGCTCTGGAGGCTTGCAGGGAAAACAGGAGGGAAAAGTGGGGAAAAAAGGGAAAAGTGAGGGGAAAAAAGGCAGGAAACATGAGGGGAAAAAAGGGCAGGAAACGTGAGGGGAAAAGAGAGGGTAATGTGAGGGGGGGAAAGGGAAATATGAGGGGAAAAAAGGGCGGGAAACATGAGCGGAAAAAAGGGCGGGAAACGTGAGGGGGAAAAAAGGGCGGGAAACGTGAGGGGGAAAAAAGGGCGGGAAACGTGAGGGGGAAAAAAGGGCGGGAAACGGGAAAAGAGCGGAATGTGAGGGGAAAATAGGGAAATGTGAGGGGAAAAAAGGAGGAGAAGTGAGGGAGAAAGGGTGGGGAAGTGCAGAGAAGAAAGGACGGGGGAGATGAGGGAAAAACCCCCAACACAACTCAGGGACCCTGCACTCACCTATACCTCACATTCTACCTCAAAAATATTCCTTCCATCACTCACAGATCACCTCAGGTTTTACCCCTGCCCCCCCCAAAAAATCCCTCAATTTTACCCCCAAAATGTCCCCTCCTAACAACCTCATTTTCACCTCAAAATGGTCATTCTTACCTCAAAACGGTCATTCACTCCCCAAAAGATTACCTCGTTGGCTGTACCGAGGAAAAAGGTCAGAAGAACTCAGATTTTTTTTTTCCAGCAATATTTTAATTACAGGACAAAGAAGCTGCTACGTGAATATATATTTATATAATAAATCCGTAAAGTTATAAAGGAAACTGGAATTTTCTGCTTCCCATCAAAATTTTCCAGGATCAGGCGCTTTATTAGGTGGATTTCTCTTAATTTTCCTCCTCATTTTCTCTTAATTTCTCCTATTTTCCCATAGCTCTCCTCATTTTTTTTCTCTTTACTCTTCTTTATCATTATTTTCCCATATTTTTCTCCAGATTTCTCCATGGTTTTCCTCACTTCTCTCCTAATTTTTCCAGGCGCTCCGCATTTTTCTTTTCCCCTTATTTTTTTTTTTTTGCCTAATTTTCCATCACCTCTCTCCGCATTTGCCTCATTTTTCTCCACATTTGCCTCATTTTTTTCTCTGCATGTCCCTTCCTAATTTTTCCCTATTTTTCATTTCTTGCCTTTTCCCCCCCTTATTTCCCCCCATTATTATTTTTATTATTTTGTTTTTGGTCCACAAAATGCTGCTCCGAGGTGGGAATGTGAGTGAAAAAAAACCTAAAAAAACCCCGCCCCCCCCCAACAACAACAACAAAACCCCCGAATTATTTTTTTCCCCTCTGGAAAATCCATAAATTACCGTGGGAGGGGGCGCGTGGGGTGCGGGGGGGAGAGGGAACCCTGGGGCCGTGAAAAATACCCGAAATTTCTCTCTGTCTTGTTACCAAAAATAACCATTTTCGGGCACTCCCGCAGCCCGGGGCAGGCGGGGGCGGCACCCGAGGATCCCGAAATTGAGTGTTTTTGTGTTTTTTGCATAGAAGGCGCGGCGGGGGCGGGCGGGGGGCGGTCAGAGGTCGCTCTCGCCGTAGAGGGCGGTGCTGAAGGATTTGTAGTCCAGCGCGCCGGGGACGCCGTCGGGGCCGGGGTAGGGAGCCATGCGGGCGATGCAGTACTCGGCCTGCGCCGCCGGCAGCTCCCGCCGCAGCTCAGCCGCCGTGATGTAGTTCTGGGGAAAAAGGGGGGAAATGGGGGTCAGTGAGGCCCCGAGACATCAGCCCCGGTGTGGGGGCTTCAGTAAAGGGTCCTGAATCCCACCTGGGGCTGATTGCCCAGAAGCTGCCCTGGACTTCCCAAACCCCGCCCTGAAATTCCCAAACCCCACCCTGGGATTCCCAAACCCTACCCTTCCCAGCGCCAGATCTCACCACACCATTCCCCCAAAATCCCACCCTGGAATTCACAAACCTCACCCTGGAATTCCCAAATCTCACCACATGACTCTGCTCTGTCCTTCCCAAACCCCACCGTTCCCAGTGCCAAATCTCACCACCCCATCCCCACACCCCGCTCTCACCCCCACACTCCACTGCCCCCTCCCCAGACCCCCAGGTCACCCTGTGTCCGGCCCTGCTGACCTTGTCCCAGTGCCCCCTCCCCTGACCCCTGGGTCACCCCCTCCCAGACCCCCTGACCTTGTCCCACTGCCCCCTCCCCTGACCCCGGCCCTGCTGACCTTGTCCCCGGCCAGCACGCGGAAGCTGTTGATGACCTGCTCGGCCGTGTCAGTGTCCGTCGTCTCCCGGGACATGAAGTCGATGAAGGCCTGGAAGGTGACGCTGCCGCTGCCGTTGGGATCCACCACGGCCATGATCCGCTGGAACTCCGCGTCGCCCTGCAGGGGGAGAGGTGGGCTTGGGGATTCTGGGGCCTTCCTGGGATTTCGGGACCTTCTGGGGACACCTCAGAGCTCTCAAAGGGGCTCCAGAGCTTTTGCCCTGGGAGTTTTCCCCCACCCTTCCTCCCCTTCCTTCCCCCCAGGCGATAGAGGGAAATAAAAAAGGGAAATAAAAAGGGAAATAAAAAAGGGAAATAAAAAGGGGAATAAAAAGGGAAACAACAAAGGTGCAGAGGCAGAAGGGGAGCGTTACCAGGCCGGATCCCGTGGCGCCCAGCAGGGCACGGAAATCATTGCAGTCCGTGCAGCGCTTTGGCTTCAGGAGGGAGAGGAGAGGAGAGGAGAGGAGAGGAGAGGAGAGGGAGAGGGAGAGGGAGAGGGAGAGAAAAGCAGAGAATCCATTAGAGGAGAAAACTGCCCCAGAAAAGGAAGGAAGGATGGAAGGATGGAAGGACAGAAGGAAGGATGGCAGGAAGGAAGGATGAAAGGATGGAAGGATGGAAGGAAGGAAGGATGAAAGGAAGGACGGATGGATGGATGAAGAGGAGGAGGAGGAGGAAGGGGCAGTACCTGCCGGTCGTTCTCGACGTCGTAGCCCAGGCTGATCAAACAGGCCTTGAACTCCTCGGGACCCAGGGCGCCGCCGTGGTCCTGGGAGAACGTGTGGGGGAAATGAGGGCAAACGGGGCAATTCCCACATCCCGGAGGGGAACAAACACCCCCGGGGCTGCCCTGCCCAGGCACCGGGCTGGGGTCTCAGCAGGAGAGATCCCAGCCCCCTCCTGCCCACCCCGGGACCCCCCAGACCTTGTCGAAGTGGTTGAAGGAGGCCCGGAACTCCTGCATCTGCTCCTGGCTGATGCCCTTGGCGTCGCGGGTCAGGATCTGGTTCTCCACCTCGTTGATGGTGCGGGCGATGGTCGTCAGCAGCTGCTCCCAGCCCACCCGCAGGTGCTGGGGGACAACGGGGCAGTGAGGGAGGGGGGAACGGATCCCCTGGAATGGACCCAGCACCTGCAGGATCACCCTGATCCCCTGGGATGGACCCAGCACCCACAGGATCACCATGAACCCCTGGGATAACCCCAGTTCCATGGGATGGGATCCCAGGATCCCAGCTGGAATGCTGGCTGTCAGGATCAGGGCCCCCAGATCCCTGTGGGATCCCTCCCTCCCCATTCCAAGCCCCCGGCTGATCCCGAATCCCCCCAGGATCCCGGGCTCCCACCTCCATGGTGTAGTTGGAATGCTGGTTGTCGAAGATCAGGGCCTCCTGCACCAGCTGGTGCTGCTGCTCCAGCAGCTCCAGGTTGGGTTTGTACTCCACGATGTTCTCCTCGTACTCCTTCAGGTGGTTCAGCTGATCCTCCAGCGTCCCGTTCATCTCGATGGAGATCCGGCCGATCTCCTGGCAGTGTGAGGGATTCCAGCTGGGACCCCCGAGCCCAAGCCCGGCCCCAGAGCTGACCCCAAACACTCCCCCTGGATCCCCCTGGGGTGATCCCACAGCCCTGAGGCAGGAACTCCACCCCATTTCCCAGGAGAACATCAATCCAGCCCTTATCCCAGCTTTTAGACCCAGGGTAAGGAGGGTATGGAGCAATCCCAGAAATGATTTCCCCATCTCCACCACCCCACGGCACAGCCCCGAACCCCTGAGCCAGGATTTCCATCCCTAATTCAGGATTTC
Source organism: Phylloscopus whistleri (assembly GCA_017589585.1). Classification (NCBI taxonomy): domain Eukaryota; kingdom Metazoa; phylum Chordata; class Aves; order Passeriformes; family Phylloscopidae; genus Phylloscopus; species Phylloscopus whistleri. The sequence continues at coordinate 67,864 of JADMLD010001016.1, read as the reverse complement.
CATCCCCATTTTCCAGGAGAACATCGCTCCAGCCCTCTGCCCCCTCTTTTCTGACCCAGAACACCCCGAGCTGGCCTGACCCCAGTGCCCCCAGCCCCTGACCTCCATCTTGGTCTGGATCCAGGGCCCCACGCGGTTGGCCTGGCTCCCAAACTGCCTCCGCAGGTGCTCGTTGGAGTTCTGCCGGTTCTGCTCCTCCTGCAGCGCCTGGTCCCGCTTGGGCACCAGCTGCTGCACCTGAGGAGGGGGAGAAATGGGGAGAAGTGGTGGGAAACCATGGGGGAAACCACGGGGGAAATGGGGAGAGGTGGTGGGGAACCACGGGGGAAATGGGGAAAGGTGACAGGAAACCACGGAGGAAACAGGGACAGGGGGAGGAAACTGCAGGGGAAATGCTCCTCTGGAACCAGGAATGGCTGGGGGGAAACTGTGAGAGACCAGTGGGGAAAATCCAGGGAAAAGCCGGCAGGAAACTGGGATGGGTGGGGTTGGGATGAGTACCGGGGGGAAAGCCTGGAAGTTTGTGATGGAATTGGGAAAACCCTGCTGGAAAATGAGGAGCGGGACTGGAGGGAAATGTTTCAAGTGGAGAGGGCTGGGAACAGGAGGAGGAAAAGCAGGAAAAGCGCGGGGAAAAGGGGAGGGAGCGGCGAGGAGGCCGGGGAAGGAGGGCAGGGACGCGGGGAAAGGGCTCCTCACCCGCTCCCACTTGGAGTTGATGATCTGGGGCGTGACGGAGGTGTAGGGGTTGGCGGCCGGCAGCTGCAGCCCGTGCAGCTCGGCCAGGCGCTGGGCCTCCCGCTGGATCCCCAGGATGGCCTCGCGCTCCTTGTCCGCATCCGGCAGCGTCGACTTGAACTGGTCATGGGCGGCGATCAGGCCCTGGCACCGGGAGAGAGACAGGGAGAGGTGAGGGGAGAGAGGGGGAAAGGTGAGGGGAGAGAGAAACATGAGGGAAAAGGGTGGGAAATATGAGGGGGAAAGGGAGGGAAAGGTGAGGGGAAAAGGGTGGGAAAGGTGAGGGGAAAGGGCGGGAAATGTGAGGGGAAAGGGAGGGAAAGACGCTTCCGAGGGGCATTTTTGGGCCGTTTTGGGCGTTTTCGGGGTGCTGCCCTGAGGAGGAGAGCCCCCCTGGGGGCAGGGACGCCCACCTGGATCTCCTCGATGGTGTGCACGATGAACATGTCCTGCAGGTCCTCCATGGCGCTCTCCATCCAGTTGTTGAAGGGCGCGGCGCGCTTGGCGTACTCCAGGTGCAGCTCGTCGATGGTCTCCAGCTGCTTCTCCATTTTCTGGGGCGGGAAACAGCCAAATTGGGACCGGGACTGGGATTGAGACGGGGATTGGGATAGGGACTGGGATGGCCGCGCCCCCCTCCTGCCCACGCCGAGCCCCGGGGCCCCGCTGACCTCCAGCGCCTCGCGGCGGCTGTGGGTCAGGGAGCCCAGCAGGTCCCACTGGTCACAGATCTTCTGGCAGCGGGCGTTGACGCTCGGAGAGTCGTAGTAGTCCAGCTCGCTGGGGAACGGGGAAAAATGGGGGAGAAATGGGGAAAAAATGGGGGGAAACGGGGAAAAACGGGGAAAAAAAGAGTGGGAAAAGAGGGAAAGACCGTGGGAACAAGGTGGAGAATGGGGAAATGGGAGAAAACAAGGGGAAAATAGTAGGGAAAGGTGTGAAGGGAAGGGGAAAAAAGAGTGAGGTATTTCAGGTTATTTCAGGTGTACTTTGGGATGTTCTGGGGGTTATTTGGGAATATTTTGGGGTGTATTTGGGGATGTTTTGCAGCTTATTTTGGGTGTATTTTGGGATCTCCTGGGTGATGGCTGGGGTCTGCTTTCGGGGCCCCCCCCGGACACGAATTGGGGCATTTTGGGGTCGTTTTGGGGTCCCGTACTTGAGCTCCTGGGCGATGGCTGCGATCTGCTCCACCCGGTCCTGGTGCGCCGCCAGGTCCGACTCGAAGGCCTCGTGCTTGCGGAGCAGCGCCCGCACCTGGGCCAGCGAGGCCGTGCCCGGGTCCCGGTCCCGCAGGGCCACCTCCTTACCTGGGCACAGGTGTGGGGGCACCCTGAGACCCTGAACCCACCCTGTGCCCCCAAACCCACCCTGTGCCACCCGAGACCCCAAACCCACCCTGTGCCACCCCTGAGACCCACCTTGTGCCACCTCCTTACCTGGGCACAAGTGTGGGGACACCCCTGAGTCCCCGTCACCCCCAGTTCCACCCCCAAATCCCGGTGTCTGGACCCCCAGGACCCCGGTACCTTCTGTCCAGCCCTCGTGGATCGAGGCCTTCTGCCGGAATTTCTCGGCCAGGTGATCCAGGCGCTCCAGGCGCCGCAGCTCCGTCAGCAGCCACTCCTCGTGTCCCTTCTCGGCCTGCTCCAGGCGCTGCCAGCCCGCCCCGATGTCCTGGGGACACCAAAACCCTTCAGAGTCACCCGAGAACATTCCAGGGTCACCCCAAAACCCCCCCGTGGGACTCCCCCAAACCCCTTGAGCCCACCCTGCCCTCTGATGGCCCCAAAGTGGGTGGGTTTGGGGTGGGTTTAGGACACACCAAGGTAGGTTTGACCTCCTGAGAACCCCAAATCCCCTCCCAGGCCCCCCACCCCGGGACTCCGAAGCCCCCAGACCCACTGAGGGCAGATTTGGGGCAGTTTGGGCAGGGTTTTGACCCCAAAGACCCTCCCCAGACCCCCCAGGACCCCAGACCCACCGAGACCATCCTGCCCTCGGAGGGCATGAAGGCGGGGCGGCCGCTGAGGCGCAGCTTGGTCTGCAGGGTGTTGAAGTTGATCTCCAGCTGGCACTTCTCCTGCACCTTGGGGGGCTTGTGCACCCGCCGGTACTCCCGGAAATCCTCCAGCTTCTGCTGCATGGCCGGGATGGTCTTCTGGGGGTCCCGGGACTCCAGCCAAGGGATGGTGCGCTGGATCCAGGCCAGCAACTGTGGGGAGAGGAGTTTGGGGTCTGGGATGGGGTTTGGGGTCTGGGATGGGGTCTGGGATGGGACTGGATCCAGGCCAGCAGCTGTGGGGAGAGGGATTTGGGGTCTGGGATGGGGTTTGGGGTCTGGGATGGGGTCTGGGATGGGACTGGATCCAGGCCAGCAGCTGTGGGGAGAGGGATTTGGGGTCTGGGATGGGGTTTGGGGTCTGGGATGAGGTTTGGGGTCTGGGATTTTGGGGTCCCGCTCTTTACATCAGACATGAGATGCTCGTAGCGCTCCATGAAGGGACTGGGGGGGATTTGGGGTATTTTTGGCACAGGGTTTGGGGTTTCCGCCCCCTTACATCCGAGGCCAGGTGCTCACAGTGCTCCGTGGGGGGATTTGGGGTATTTTTGAGGTATTTTTGGGGTGTGATTTGGGGTTTTCCCCCCTTACATCCGAGGCCAGGCGCTCGTAGTCCTCCATCAGCTGCTCGTTCTCCTGGTTGACCGCCAGCACCTTGCAGATCCGATTTGCCGCCGTCTCCGCCTGTGCGAACGGGAGCGGGGTTGGGGTCGGGACAGGGGGGTCGGGGACACCCCCAGCCCCGGGGAACGGGGGGACAGGGGAGGAAAAAGGAAAAAGGAGGAGGAAAACAGAACAAAAAGGAGAAATGCAAGAGGAAAGGAGAAGGAAAAAAAAAGAAAGTAAAAGAAAAAAACAGAAAATAAAAGGAAAAAAGAGAAAGTAAAAGGAAAAAAAGAGAAAATAAAAAGAAAAAAGAGAGAGTAAAAGGAAAAAAGAAGAAGAAAGGTGGGAGAAAATGAAGAAGGAAAAAGAATAAAGAAGGAAAAAAAAGAAAGGGAAAGGAACAGGAAAATCAGGAGGAAATGGGGGAGAACAAAAAAAAAAAGTTGAAGGGAAGAGGAAAAGGAAGGGGAAAGAGAAAGGAAACCCCGAGCCCAAGCCCGACCCGCAGGGATTGTCCTGCCCCAGGAGGAGGAGGAGGAGGAGGAGGAGGAGGAGGAGGAGGAGGAAGGAGGAAGAGGCCGGGGCTGGAGGTACCTGGGCGGGAGGCAGAGGAGGAATCCAGGAGGAGGAGCGGGAGGACGGACGCCAGCGGGAAGAGGAAGAGGAACTGGGAAGGGCCAGGAGGAGGAAAATCCAGTGGCCGGGGGGGAAAGGAAATAAAGGAAATAAATGAAGGAAATAAACGGAGGAAATCAATAAATCAAATACAGGAACGGGGCGGGGAAAGGAAGGGAGGAAAAGGAAAGGAGGAAGGGAACACAGGAAGCAGGAAAAGGAAGGAGAAAAGGGAAGGTGGGGAAAGAAGGGAATGAAGGGAAGGAGGAAAGGAAGGGAATAAAGGAAGGCAAAAAAGGAAAGGGATAAAGGAAGGGGAAAAGGAAAAGGAAAAAGAATAAAGGAAAGGGAAAGGGGAAGAGGAAAAGCATAAAGGAAAAGGATAAAAGGAAGGGATAAAAGGGAAAAAGGAAGGGATAAAAGGAGGGAATGAGGAAGGGGATACAGGAAGGACCCCGAGGAGCGCGACCTCAGCGCAGCCAGGCCCCACTTCCCCTGCCTCAAGCCAAGCAGAGCAGCAGCTGGGTAGATCCCAGAGACCCCAGGCAGATCCCAGAGACCCCAAAGACCCCGGGCAGATCCCAGAGAACCCAGGCACATCCCGGGCAGATCCCAGAGACCCTGGGCAGACCCCAGGGTGCGACAGCAGGACCCTCCGGGGCCGGGCTCACCTTCTGGGCCCCGGAGAAGGCGTGGTAGAAGCAGGACACGTAGGTCATGATGGCCTTCTCGTCGGGCCGCAGCGTGCCCACGATATCTGCCCGGGGGAGAGCAGAGAGGACAGGGAGGGGCTGCAGCAGCGTTCCCCAAGCGCTCCCAGGGCCCGGCACCGGCTCAGGGGGGTTTGTTCTGCCTTCCCCTCATTCCCCAAAGCCCCAGAGGGGCTCTGCTCGGGGCCTCCTGGGACCTCGGCCTGCCCGGCACATGGATTTCCCACAGATTCCATGGATTTCCCATGGATTCCCCATGGATTTCCTAATGACTTCCCATGGATTCCCACGGATTTCCACAAATTTCCCATGGATTCCCATGGATTCCTATGAATTCGCATGGATTTCCCAGGGATTTCCCAGGATTCTCATGGATTTCCCTATGGATTGGGGGATTCCAGGCAGATTTGATGCCTCGTGAGCCGGCTGCAGGCAGCCCCAGAGCCCTCCCCGAGCGACAGCGGCCGTGGCTGGAAGAGAAGCGGGCGTGAGAGCGGAGAGAGGAGAGAATTCCAGAAAATTCCAGAGGGGCGGATCCGGGAGGAGGCTCCCGGTACCTTCTGGGCCCCGGAGAAGGCGTGGTAGAAGCTGGAGACATAGGTCATGATGGCCTTCTCGTCCGGCCGCGCCGTGTTCACGATGTCTGCAAGGAACCGCAGGGGTTAAACCGGGAACGGACTGGGAGCAAACTGGGGGCAAACTGGGGGCAGGGCCGGCGCCACCGCCCCGGCGGGAATTCTGCTCTGAGGGCCCCGAATCCTGGGGAGATGCACCTGGATGGGCTCAAATTGGTGCTAAATGGGAAAAATCAGGGTTAGGGCAGGCAGGCGCTTCCTCTGGGATCCTGGAACTGAGGGACAGAAAGGTTGTTGGATCCTGGAACTGTGGGGTCCTGGAACAAGAAAATCCTACAGTTATGGGATCCTGGAATTGTGGGGTCCTGGAACAAGAAAATCCTACAGTTATGGGATCCTAGAGAAAGGGAGTCACGGATTTGTGGGATCCTGGAATTGTGGGGTCCTGGAACAATGAAATCCTACAGTTATGGGATCCTAGAGAAAGGGAGTCACAGATTTGTGGGATCCTGGAATTGTGGGGTCCTGGAATAAGAAAATCCTACAGTTATGTGGGAATTGGTGCTGAAGAGGAAAATCCCAGGTTAAACCAGCCGCTTCCTCCAGGATCCGGCGCCTCCTCCGAGGAAATCCCACCCAGGGCCTGCAAGAGCTCCCTGGATCCCGGAGCTGCGGGCTTACCCTCGGCGTCCAGCATCTTGGGGATGTCCAGGTACTTCTCGGCCACCTCGAAGGCGTTGTTGAGGTTGGTGACGGGGTCGTCCTGCAGGGGAGGAGAGACCGGAGGCTCCGTGGGTCGGGGGTTCCCGGGGTTCCCCAGGGAATTCCCGGGGCTCCCGTGAAGAATTCCCAGGGTTCCCGTGGGAAAGGAGGGGATTTACCTTCCGGAGCTTGTCGTACTCGATCAGCTCCGGGCGGTGCCGGTGGATCAGGGCGTTGAAGGCCAGCCCGTCCTTCCAGCTGTGGGGAAAAACAGGGATCAGATCCCCGGGGATCCGCAGGGAATCTGGGAATTCTGACCCAGCCCCAACCCTGGGGAAGGGAGAGGGGAATGGGAAGAGGAAGAGGAAGCACAAGAGGAAGAGGAAGGACCTGATGTGGAAGTTCTGGACGTTGACGTTCTTGTAGGGAGCCGTTTTCCGCTGGCACCAGAGCAGGAGCCCCTCCTTGGCCGAGGTCTCTGTGGGAAGGGGGATCAGAGATGATCCCGGGGTGGATCCCAGGGGTGGATCCCACGATCCCAGGAGCAGATCCCGTTACCTTCCACGGAGATGTCCTGGATGGCGAAGCGCAGGATGATTGTCCAGATCATCCCCAGCGTCATCTTGGCGTTCCCGTCCACGATCTCTGCGGGAGGGGAAAAAGCCACAGGGGAGTTCCAGGTGGGAATTCCAGGTGGGAATTCCCAAGGGGGTTATGGGATCCTGGAGCTGGGGGAGTGGAGTCAAAAAACTGTGGAATCCTGTAATTAATGGATCCCGTTTTAGGGAATCCTACAGTGACGGGATCGTGGGGCCCGGGGATGACGGGAGCCGGGATTTACGGAGCCATAGGATGCAGAATATTTGATTTACTGGACCCCAAAATCTATAGAATTCTACAATTCCAGGATGCTGGATTTGTGGGATTAAAGCCCTGAGGGATCCCAGAGCCGCAAATCCCAACAATTACGGGATCAACAGAACGGCGGAACCTCGGGATTGCGGAATTGTTTCTGTTGGAGCAGAGGTGGAAAACCGCAGAGAGAGAGGGAATTCCACCCCGGGCTCCCCACCCTGATCCCAGCCCCTGTTTTTTGGGAATCCCTGGGACGGGGGCGGGGGCCGGGCGGCTCCCGGGCCAGTCGGGACTCGCTCGGCTCCGGAGCTTTCCCGAGGTTTTCCAGCTGATCCCAACAAACCGGCCTGGCCGGAGCCGCTGCCAGCGCCCGGCCCCGGGGCAGACCGCGGGGGGATCCTGCAGGGAACGGCCCCAATCCCGCAGGGATCCCACAGGGAACGGCCCCGATCCCGCAGGGATCCCACAGGGAACGGCCCCGATCCCGCAGGGATCCCACAGGGATCCCAGGGATCCACTCCCGGCCGCGGGCAGAGCACAGAGCCGGGCTCAGGGAGGACAAACCCTGAGTTTTTCCTGCTTTTTCCCCCTTTCTCCAGGTGTTTTTCCCTCCTCCAGGTGTTTCTTTCCCTTTTCCATGTGACTTTCTCCCTTCTCAAAGGTGGATTTTCCCTGCTCCAGCTCCACTTTCCTTCCATCTCCAGGAATTCCCCCTCTTCCAGCTCTTTTTTTCTCCTTGCACCCACTTTTTTTCCAATCTCCAGTATTCCTCCTCTTCTCCGTATTTTTTCCCACCTTTTCCATATTTTTTCTATCCCTGCTCCAGCTTCTTTTCCCCTTTCCTACCTTCTTCCAGAGCTTTTCTTTCCCTGCTCCACCATTTTCCCCCTTCTCCCAGTTATTTCTTCCCTTCTCCAATCCAATCCCCCCCCCTCCACATTCCCTAAACCCCTCGGGGGTGCAGAAAACTCCCCATTTCTGACCATTCCACCAAAAAAACCCCACAGAACAACCCCAACGAGCTGCACCTGCTGCTGCCTCTGATCCCTGAGCCTGGAATCCCAAAATTCCCTGAATTCCTGGAATTCTCAGGCGCCCTCAAACCCCTGATTTTGGCCTCACAGGGGCGGATCCCTGGGCACAGTGGATCCTGGTGGATCCCAGCAGATTCCCAGCGGATCCCAGCAGATCCCAGCGGGCTCCCTGGGCGGGTTCTCACCCTCGGCGCCGATGGAGACGAGTTTGACGCCCTTGCTGGCGATGAAGTCCAGGGCCTTGTTGACGTTGTTGATCTTGTGCACCCTCATCTTGCCCCGCTCCGGCTTCGGGAGCCGCTCCCCTGCAACGGGATCGGGGCAGGGTTAAAAGGATTGGGGCAGGAATAAAGGATCTGGGTCAGGGTTAAAGGATTTAGGTCAGGGTTAAAGGATCTGGGTCAGGGTTAAAGGTTTTTGGGTCAAGTTTAAAGGTGTTCAGGGTAAGCGTTAGTAGAGTCTGGAGGTTTTTGGGCACAGTTTGGAGGCTTTGGGGCCCAATTTAAATATTGCAGAACAGTTTAGGGGTTTTTGGGCCCAGTTTAGGGATTCTGGGCCCAGTTTGGGGGGGTTTGGGCCCAGTTGGGGGGTTCTGGGGTGCAGTTTAGGGATCCTGGGCCCAGTTTGGGGGGTTTTGGGCCCAGTTCAGGGACCGTGGGCTGGGGCCTGACCTGAGATGACCTCGAGCAGCAGCATCAGCTTGAGCCCGTCGCGGAAATCCTCGTCGATGTTCTCGATCTGCGTGCCGGCCTTGCGCAGGTGCGAGTTGCACCAGGCCGTGAACGTCTGCGGGAGCCGGGGGCGCGCTCAGGGAGGGGGGAGACGGGAATGGGGGGCCTGGGAAGCCCCCTGATCCCAGAGCGAATGAGCCCCCTGATCCCAGTTACTGATCCCGCTGATCCCAGTTATTGATCCCATGGGGATGATCCCAATTACTGATCCCACTGGGGACGATCCCACTGACCCCACTGGGGACGCCCCCCACCCTTTCACCCCCCAGGAACGCCCGGCCCCACAGCCCCCAGCTCCAGGTACTTGTGGCCCTGGGACAGCCCCAGCCCCAAATCTGCTTTTAGGGCTGGATTTGGGGGCCGGGAGCCCAGAAGGGGCTGGGTTCCCCAGGAGGATCCCCGACTCCGGGCGGTGCCGGGACTTTGGCCAGTGCCAGGCCCGCACATGCCTGTGCCAGGCGCGGCCGGGCGCGGCCCCGGCACGGCACCAACGGGCCCCGGCACGCGGGGCGGCCGCTGAGTCACCCCAGCTCCGCACAGGGCCCGGAAAAATCCCCTTCCCCACTCCCCAAACCCCCCGGGGTCACCCCAAATCCCGCCCCGAACGCGCTTCCTGCAAAAGAATGGGGAAATCGGCGCCAAAGCCCGGGAATTGCTGTGCCAGGGGAAGCCTGGCTGGGTCCGGGGTGTCTCCACGGCCCCAAACCCGAGGGGTTTCCCCCCAAAAATGAGGGATTTGGGAGGGATGGAGCCCGGAGCAGGGGGGGTTTGGGGAGGGGCAGCGGAATCCGGGATAAATCCCGGCTGGATCGGCCCCCCCGGGGCGCGTTCCGGACAGAAATAACTATCAAAAAAAAAAAAAAAAAAAAAAAAAAAGCCTAAAAAAGGAGATTCCGCACAGGCCTCTGGAATTTCCTTCCCACGGAACCGCTGGAAAAGCGTTTTCCAGGCATTGTGTCAGCAGCAGCAGCGGGGACGGGGCCGGCACCGGGGGGGACCCTCCCCTCCCAAAATCTGGGAATAAAACCACGGAATCCAGCCCGAGTCACCCCCAAATCCTGGAATTTTGGGGCTGGGAGAGGGGTCTGCCCCCAATTTCACCTCTCTGCCTCAGTTTTTCAACAAAAAGCGATGGCAGGAAGGAAAATCCACCTCGTTCCTCCCCCTAGACTCCCAAAATTTGGAGGAAGACAGGTTTGCCCCCGGGATTTTGGAATTCCGGGGCTGGGAAAAGGGTTTATCCCACTTTTCATCCCTCTTTCCCTCTGTCTGTCCATGAAAACCACCAGGAAACAGCAGCACGGAGGAAAATCTGCCTCTGCATGGAAAATTTGGGAACCTCAGGGCTGGGAAATGCATTTTCCTCCCTCTTCTCCTCTGTTTTTTCCCCGAAACCCCAAATTTGGGATGGAAAATCTCTCGGGAGGAAGCCAGGATATGTTTGTCAATGACCCCAAGGGACATTCCCAACTTTTTAAGGGAAAACTCCCTAAAAACGGGCACGGGACAGGCTGGGGATCCTGCCCTGGGTGGATTTATCCCCCCAAAAAAGCCCCAAATCAGGATTTTCCACCCAGAACTCCTCATTTTTGGGTCCCTTCTGGGAATTTTTCCCTGTGGGAGCAGCGGGAACGCCGATCCCGAGAATTCCAGGTGGGAATGAGCCCCCCGGGGGGGTTTGGGATCTTTTCCGGGGACTGAAGCCCCCCAAAAACCCCGGGATTTGAGGTTGTTAACGAGACCTCGTTATCCCCAAATTCCCGTTCAAACATGGCCGGAGCTGAAAGAAAATTCCAGAGGGAATAAAAAACCCATCCAAGCGTTCCCTGGGGCTCGTTAGCGGGGGTTAACATCATTTTCATAATTAACATAATTAACCAGGTGCCGCTTGTCCAGCAGGAAGAGGGAGGAGAGAGGAAAAGGAGGAAAAATCAGGGAAAATGACCCAAAATCCACGACAGGTGGCCAAAAATCTGGGGAAATGGGAAAAAAAACAGGGAAAAGTGATGAAAAAATGAGGAAAAGTCACCCAGAAATCAGGGAAAATGAGGAAAGACGTGTGGAAAATTAACTGAGCGTGGGAAAAATTACCAAGAACTCAGGAAAACGGAGGAAAAACTGGGAAAACGAGCAGGAAACCGGGAAAGTGACGATAATACCAGGAAAAGTGGCCCCAAAGCAGAGGAAAATGGTCCAGAGACTGCGAAAAATGACCAGGAACCAGGAAAAGCTCCCCAAAAATGGGGAAAATGACCAGAAGATTTGGGGAAATGACAAAAACCTGGAGCAAAGTCAAAAAAGTCAGGAAGTGACCAAAAAAAAATCAAGAAATGGGACCAAAAAGTGGGAGAAAATGATGAGAAATGGCGGGAATGAACAAAATAATTGTGGGAAATGACTAAAACTCAGGGAAAATGAGCAAGATTCGGGAAAAATGTGCAAAACTTGGGGAAAAGGATCACTAAAAATGTGGGGAAATTGTAAAAAATCAGGGAAAGGTGACCAGAAATGTGGGATTAAGGAGGATTTGGGGCGGTGCTGTCCCCCATCCCTGTCACCTTGCCCCGTGCCCGGGTTCTCCCCTCCCCCTGGAACGTTTTTTGCTGTTGTTTTTTTGGATGTTTTCTGTCGCTTTCGCTGCATCTGCCGCTCCCGGGGGAGGCCGGGGCGCGGAATTCTCCTCATTCCTTGCCCTTATTCGGCTCCGGGCCGGGATTTTTGGGAATAACGCGGCGGATTCCGGGCCGGGCGCTCACCTCCCCTCCCGGGATGCGATCCGGGGCTGTTTTTTTGGGAAGCGGCAGGTGGCTCAGGGCGTTCCCGCATTCCAGGGGGGATGAGCGGGCACCGCCCCGCCGGGGGTGCGGCAGCGCCGGGGGCGGCACCCCCCAAAATTCCCCAAAAAACGGGGCTCTGGGAAGCTCCTCCAGGTGAAAACAGCCCGGGCAGGGCTGCCTCGGCCACGCTCCTGCGGTTTCTGCCCAAAAATTGCTCCCAAATCCAGGATGTCCCGGGATTGCTGGGTGGGAAGGACCTGGCACGAGCTGGAAAACTCCCAAAAACCGGGGAAAACAGGGAAACATCACCAAGGAGCAGAGGGAGGAACTGTCCCTGCTCCTCAGGGATCCCCTGTGGTTCCCGCACTGGATCCCAAAGGATGCTGGATTGTCAGGAGTTCTCTTCCTCTGGAAGGAGGAACTGGGAGGGAAAAAACAAAAACCTCCCAGTCTGGAACTGGGAGGAAAAACACCTGTTCAGGGCAAAAATTCCTGGGGTTTTACGGTGGGTTTGGGGAAAGGAAGGGAAAGGAAGGGAAAGGAAGGAAGAAAAGGAAGGGAGGCCGGGCGGACGCGGAGCCGCCGTTCCCCCGCTGCTCCGGCCGCATTGCTGGAATTCCAGAGAGTTCCAGCGGCGAATCCCTGGGGCCGGACCCGGCCCCTTCCCCACGGACACCCAGCCCCGGCCCCGTCTCCGGCCAAAGGGCTCCGGGATATCGGGAATTCCAGCACCCAGATCGCCCCAAATTCCCGGAAAAGGGAGGAGGGAATCCCTAAACCCCGCTCATTAACACCTCATTAACCCCGGCGTTAACAGAGCTCATCCATCCTCGCGAATTCCCGGGAGCGCCAGCCCAGCCCCCGGAACCCGGCCGGGGGGAAACCAGCACCGGAACCCCCCAAAAATCCCGACATATCCAAAACGGGGAAATTTAAATTCTGGGCCGAGACGCTGTGGGAAGCAACAGGAACCGGGTGGGAAACGTGGGATAGGAGTGGGAAGTGCCGGGAATGGGAGAAAGTGCAGGAGGAAGAGGAGGAGGAAGTTCACGCTGCGCTTCCTGTGCCAAAAATATTCCAACTTAGCCCGATTTTTTTTTTCTCAGAAAGACCTGAAAAGCCCAGGTAACCACGGCAACGGAGCCCAGCACTCCCGATCCCGAGGTGTCCCCGTGCCCGGGATCCCCCCAGGACAGGGAGCTCCTCCTAAACATCCCAAAACTGGGGGGAGGCAACCCCAAACTAAGGGAATTCGCCCAAAATTCAGGGAACTCAACCCCAAATTCAGGGAAGTCACAGAAAACTGAGGGAATTGGCCTCTAACCTATGGGAATTAAACACTAAAAACAGGGAACTCAACAGCAGAATTGATAAATTAACTCAAACCCGAGGGAATTCACGCCGAAACGCAGGGAATTCAACCGAGTTACGGGAACTGAACACAAAACTCAGGGAACTCAACGCAGAAGTCAGGGAATGAAGCCTCAAACTGCGGGAATTCACCCCCAAACCCCGGGAATTCACCCCAAATCTGGGAATGCTGCGGGATTCACCCCAAAACCCGGGAGTGAAACCTCAAACTGTGGGAATTCACCCCAAATCTGAGAATCCACCCCAAATCCGGGAATGCTGCAGGAATTCACCCCAAAAGCCGGGGATTCACCCCAGACCGCGGGAATTCACCCCAGACCCGGGGATCCCGCCCGTCCCCAATGATTAACCCGGAACACTCCGGCGCCCGCTCGGAATTCCGGGCCAGCCCCTCCCAGCTCCCGGCGGTTCCCACGCCGGAGGGTCCCGGGTTTTGGGTTTTTTTTGGGGGGAGGGGGTGGGGGTGGAATCCAGGGATCCCCCCTGCTCCCGATCCCCCAGGAAGGCGGCGGATCCCGGCGGATCCCAGCGGATCCCCCTTTCCCCAGTGCCCTTTATCCCGTCCCGAAGCGCTCTCCGGAAGCTTCTCCACCCGGAATGGAGGGGGGGAGATCCTCCGGACCCCCCCGGAACCGGGGAAAATCCCTGGGGATCGGCTCAAACCGGGCTGTCGGTTCCTCGGTTCCCGTTCCCCAGCAGGGCAGACCCCCCCAACACAGCCCCGAGGGACCCCAAAGTTCATCCCTCGCCCCGGGGGTCCCTCCCCCCCCCCCCAAAACACAGCCCTGAGGGTCCCCGAAATGTCTCCGCACCCACCCAGTTAGGGGGAGTCCCTCCAGCTCTGACCCCGCTCAGGGCCCCCCTCAAAAATCCTGATTTCCCCCCCAAAAATCCTGATTTCCCTCAGATCGCGGCTAGAAGCTTTCAGGGACACTCTGAGGCCGCCCCCAGACCCCTCAGGGACGCCCCTAAAGGTCCTGACACCCCTCAGATGCCCCTGCCCCGGGCTGGGAGCCCTCAGGGCGGCCCCTGTACCCCCTCAGGGACCCTTCAGACCCCCCAGGCTCCTCCAGGAGCCCCTCAGGCCCCCAAATCTCCCTGTCCCGGGCTCTGATCCCTCATGAACCCCCTCAGGAACACTCCTGGACCCTTCTGGGACCTCCCTCAGACTCGAATCCCCTCAGACACCCCCGGATCCCTCATGGATCCCCTCAGGGACCCCTCAGATCCCCCTGCCCCGCGCTCTGACGCCTCAGGGACCCCTCAAACCCCTCAGGAAACCCCGAGGGGACCCCTCAGACTCCGGAATCCTCTCAGGGACCCCTCAGCCCTCCCCAATCCCCTCACGATCGCCCCCTCAGTACCCCCCCAGCCCCCCCCACCTTGCGCTGCTGCTTCTCCCAGGCGGGGTCCAGGAGCAGATCCCGATCCCAGTCGTCCTCCTGGGCCATGTAGTCGCCATTGGGGCCGGGCCCGTTCCCGCCGTACGGGTGGGGCTGCCCCGCGCTGTGGTAATCCACCATTATCGCCGCACTGATGTCGCGACAGGCGGAGGACGCGCCAGCGACACGGACCCGAATCGCCCCCCCCCCCCCCGCACCCGAACTGCGCAGGCGCCGCGCTCGGGACGCGCCCACCGCGCCGCGCGCGCACGGGCGAGGCGGGGCCACGCCCCACCCCCCCCTCAGGCGCCACCGCGGTCCCGCCCTCCCCCACGGATCCGAGGCCGCGCCCACAGCGCCTCAACCCTCAGGCGCGTGCCCAAGCCCCGCCCATTCGAAGCCCCGCCCATCTCCCCTCAGACGCCCCCCTCCATTTTGACGACCCCCAAGAATGAGCCCAGTGCCGCGTTGGAGCCTCTTTACTGGTTGTACTGGGGAGGAGCGGGGTTGGGGGCTTGGAATTGGGGGGTCGGTGCTCAGGGCTCGGTTCCAGGGGGCTCAGAGAGAGGATGCCATGATGCTGGACACACCTGTGAGAAGAACAGGTGAATTGTGGGCGGTCCCAGGACACCCCTCTACCTCCAAGCTTCCTCAGACACCCCTGGGCCTCTCCTGTATCCCTCACCAGACCCCCAAAATCCATCCAAAACTCCTCAGGACTGCCCCAGGACCCTCCTGTATTGCCCCCAACCCTCTCGAGATGCCCCAAACCTCCTCCAAGACCCCTCTGCACCTCCCCAGGACCCCCAAAATCTCCATGGGATCTCCCTGTATCCTCCTAACACCCTCCAAAACCCCCTCAGGACCCTCCAACTCCTCCAAAACTTCCCTAAACTCCCTCCAGGATGCCCCAAACCCCTCCCCACGACCCCCAACCCACTGTCAAAGTCGATCTTCTCCACGATGTTCTTGGGTTTGATGTTCTCCTCCTGGTTGGAGATCAGGATCCGCCCCGGCTCTGGCTCTGTCCACCCATATTTGCTCATCCACACCCGCAGCTGCGACTCTGGAGGGCACGGCGGGGTCTGGGGGGGCTCGGACACCCCCCTAGGGACCCCTAAAACCCCCTGGTGGGCCCCCAAATCCCCCTGTATCACACCAGGGCCCCCCCAAACCCTTCCAGACCCTCTTGCACTTCCCCAGAACCCCCCAAACCCCATTACACGACCCCTCCAGGACCCCCCTAAGCTCCCTCCAGAACCCACCTGCCCCCTGGGGCTCCCCAAAAACCCCGTGCAGGACCCCCGGGCCCCCTCACCTGAGAGGTCCCCCAGCATCTCGGCGAGCAGCCAGCGGTCGATGTGCTGGTACGTGATCCCCACCACGTGGCAAATGACTGGGGAGACCCCCATGGTGTCACCGAGCCCCCCAAAACTGCCCAGAACCCCCAAAAGACCTCCAAACAAACCCCTGGTACCTCCCCAGAACCCACAAATCCTCTCCAGAATGCTCCCAACTCCCCTCAGGACACACCCCTGTGCCCCCCAAACCCCCTGAGGGACCCTCAAATCCACCCTTAACCACCCCCAGGTTCCTCCAGGAACCTTTAAAGAAAACCCAGGACCCTCAAAACCTCCCCAAACCTCCCCTCGAGATTCCCTCCAAGACCCCCCAAAGCCTTTCAGGATCCCCCCCAGGCCCCCCCAAACCTGCTCAGGACCCCCCAAAGCCTTTCAGAATCCCCCCCAGGCCCCCCCAAACCTGCTCAGGACCCCCCAAACCCCACCCAGGACCCCCCAAAGCCCCCTCACATTTCCTGACGGAGTCCTCGAAGCCGGTGATCCCCTCCAGCAGCTCCATGTTCTCATCCAGCGCTTGCTGCCGGGATTCCGGGGGTCACCCCCACATTTAGGGTTCGCCCTTTTTGTCCCTAGGACCCCCCTCCTGGGTTTTGGGGGGGCACTCACCCAGAAGGACTGGAAGTGGCAGGTCTCCAGCAACTCCCCCAGGTACAGGATCTGCCGGATCGGCCGCTCCTCTTGCTGCGTTTTGGGGAGGTCAAGGGAAAATTCGGGACCGAAAAAAAAGGGGGAGCAGAGGTGTCCCCTCCTCCAGGGGCCCAAATCCAGGTTTTGGGGGGATTTTGGGGGAAAGAAACACCAGGTTTGACTTCTCTGAGGTGGAACTGAGAGGTGTCGGGCAGGGAAAAGGCGGGGGTCCCTACGGAATTTTGGGGTTCCCCACAGAATCAGGCAAGTTCCCGGGGGCTTCACCCCCAAAACCAGCGCCCCCTCCCCAAATCCCTCCATCCAGGAAGGTGCTGCTCCATCAGCCTCTGGAGAACCAGGGGATCTGGAGCTGGGAAAAGGGGGCTCCCCACAGGACTGGGGGGTTCCCCACGGGATTGGGGGGCTCCTCACGGGACTGGGGATCCCCCGGGGGTTCCCCATGGGACTGGGGATTCCCTGGGGGATCCTCTCAGGAATTGGGGGGTTCCCCATGGAATTGAGGGATTCCCTGGGGGTTCCCCTCTGGGATTAGGGGGTTCCCCATGGGAGTGGGGGTTCCCCTGGGCCGGGGTCCCCCGGCCCCCTCCCCAGGATACGTGTGCCTGGTCGATCATGCACTTGCAGAGGGTGAAGTCGGTGTGGGGCAGGTTGGTGAGCGCCTTGAGCAGGATCTGCGCCGTCACCCCGGTCTGGAAGAAGGCGGGGTTGAACTGGTACCTGCACAGGTGAGCACAGGTCAGGGGGGCGGCGGGGGGGCGCACTCAGGGACCCTCCAAACGGCCCCCGAGCCCCCCGGAGCCCTCACAGCTTCAGCACGGCCAGGTTGGCCTCCAGGTCGTAGGCGTTCTCCTTGGCCTGCGTCTCCACGTAGCGCTCCAGCGTGGCCAGGTTCTCGGGGTTGTACCTGTGCAGGTGAGGGGGGGCTGTGACACACCTGGGAGCCCCTTTGCACACCCGGGACCCCCTCTGCACAGCCGGGAGCCCCCGCGACACACCTGGGAGCCCCCGTGACACACCCGGGACCCCGCGTTACACACCTGGGATCCCCCTTTGCACACCTGGGAGCCTCCTTTGCACACCCAGGACCCCCCGTGACACACCCGGGAGCCCCCTTTGCACACCTGGGACCCCCTCTGCACATCCGGGAGCCCCCTTTGCACACCCGGGAGCCCCCGTGACACACCTGGGATGCCCCCAGGGCCCCCCAGTCCCCTCCCAGTGCTCCCAGTACCGGTCGATGCCCCGCAGCAGTTTCCCCACGTTCGCTCGCATCTGCTCGAACAGCGCCATGTTCGCCGCACTCCCGGAAATGACATCTCACCCACTTCCTTTTCACTACGGCAGGGGTGGGTCCGGGGCCCTTGGCCACGCCCATAGGGTGGGATCATGTGAGCGGTTCCAGGCCACGCCCCCCGCTCTAACCACGCCCCCTCCCTGTACCGGCCGCGCCCCGTACTGGGAGAACTGGGGAGAAATGGGGATCACTGGGGATTACTGGGAGAACTGGGGATTACTGGGGCCGAGCCGCTGCCGCGATGCGGGGCGGGAATGGAGAGGCAATTCTGGGAGGCGCTGGGACAAACTGGAATTATAGCGGATCGTACTGGGGTTGTACTGCGATCACACTGGACTTGTGCGGGAAGGACAGTGAGACCACACACTGAACTCTGTTGGATCGTGGTGGGATTGTGGTTGGATCAGCGTGAGGCTGACCCGGGCCAAACTGGGGAGGCAGTGGAGGGGTCAGGAACGAGCCTGGGGGGTCCTGGGCAACTCTGAGGGGTCCCGGGTTGTTTTTGGGGGACCCAGGGAGCTCCTGGAGGATCGCATTTGTCGTCTCATTCCCCCTCACGATTCCCGCCCTTTTCCCCTCACATTTCCCGCCCTTTTCCCCTCACATTTCCCGCCCTTTTCCCCTCACATTCCCCCCCCCCCCTTCCCCTCACGTTTCCCTCTCTTTTCCCCACAGCTCCCCGCAGTTTTGGGGTCCCCAGGGTGTCAATAACGAGCCGGGGGTGCAGCGACACTTGGCAGCGTTTATTTGGGGAGGGGGAAAGGCACTCAGAGTGGCTCCGGGGTGGTCGTGGGGGTGTTTCAGTGACACTCAGCAGCGTTTATTGGGAATGAGGGGATGATAAAAGGCACTTGGAGGGGGTTTTTGGGGCGGGGGTTTGGGGTCACCCCAGCTGATCCTCATACTGCTTGCGGAAGCAGTCCCCGGCCGGGAAGAAATCCCAGCAGCGCTCCTGGTACATCTTCCAGACGTAGGATTCCTGGGGGAGGAATCGGGGACGGGGGGCTCAGGGCGCGGGGGAGCCCCTCTCAGGCACCCCACAGCACCCCTGCCTGCCCCTGAGATCGCAGAGACCCCTGCAGAGACCCTCCCCAAATTCCAGAGAGAACCCCCAATCCCACAGAGGCTCCCCTGGTCCCATAGACATCCCCCCAAGTCCCACAGACACCCCCCAAATCCCACAGAGACCCCTCCTACAGAGCCCCTCATGGGACTCCCCCATGGTTCCCTCCCTCCCTCCCTCCATTCTCCCCCTAGAGCCCCCCCGACCTCCCTGGGACCCCCCCAGTGACCCCCTGCAGCCCCCTCCCCAAGACCCCACTGCTCCCCACCTGCCCCGTGTGCTCCGTCTCGTCCTTGTTGATCAAATACATCAAGAAAAACCTGGGGTGGGGTGAAATGTGAAATGCGGGGCTGTCAGAGGCCAGCAGGGACCCCCCAGACCCCCCAAAGCCCCCCGAGCCCCCCAGGTCTCACATGTAGTTGGCCAGGTTGTGCTCCTCCAGCGTGTGGGTCTCGAAGCCGTGGGGCGTGGTGTCGAAATAATCGCTCCCGATGCCGCAGATGAAGCATTTCGTCTGGGGAGGGGGTCCCGGGGGGTCACAAAGGGGTCTCTGTGCCCCCCAATCCCCACTGCAGGGGAGTCCTCACCCACCTGCCCCCCCGCAGCACCCCCAGACTCACCTCCATGTCCTCCTTCACCTGCTCCTGCTGGTCCCGCAGCTCCCCAAAGGCGTCGATGATCAGACCTGGGGATGTGAGGAGGAGGGGTCAGCGGGATGGGACCCCCCCCAGGGCCCTCTCCATGGGGGTGCCCACCCTGGATGAAGGCCAGGAGGGTGATGATGATCCCCATGGCCCCCTCCCCATGCCCTCCCAGGACAATGACCCACCCTGGATGAAGGCCAGGAGGGTGACGATGACCCCCATGGCCCCCACAGCCCCCTCCCCATGCCCACCCTGGATGATGGCCAGCAGGATGACCATGACCCCCATGACCCCCACAGCCCCCTCCCCATGCCCACCCTGGATGATGGCCAGCAGGATAACGATGACGAAGAAGAAGAAGGTGATGTCGAAGACCACTCTGTACAGCTCGTAGTCGTCCCCCGCAGGGTCCTCGATCTCGTCCCCGATGCCGCCCCCGGCCCGGACCCCCACGTACATATGGAACAGGTAACACTGAGGGGGAGGGGTCAGAGACCCCCTGAGACCCCCACAAATCCCCCTGGGGCCCCCCCCTTGGCCGGGACCCCCTCACCGTCATCATGTCGTCACACTTCATGTCGGGCTCGTCCTCGTCCTCGCTCTTGTTGTAGAACTTGCGGAAGAAGTTGAAGGCCACCACGGTGTACAGGTAGACCACCACGGCCAGCAGCCCCACCGTCATCACCAGCTGGGCACGTCAGGGGGGGTCAGGGGGGCACCCAGGGACCCCCACAGCACCTGGGAGTGCCCCCACAGCACCCAGGGACCCCCACAGTGCCCCCCTCAGCACCCAGGGACCTCCCCACAGCCCCCACCGTCATCACCAGCTGGGCACGGGGGGGTCAGCCAGGGACCCCCACAGCACCTGGCGGTGCCCCACAGCCCCCAGAAGTGAACCCCCCAGCCCCCAGGGACCCCCCCCAGCCCCCCGGGGTGCCCCAGACCTGCTTGCCGTTGTGCGTGACCGAGGACAGGATGGTGCGCAGCGTCTTGACGCCCATGGCGATGTCCAGCAGGTGGGAGGCGAAGAAGAAGTTGTTGTAGTGGCCCAGCAGGGACATGGCCATGTACCAGGTCAGGTACAGGAAGGACTGGGGGGGGACACCGGGGGGGTCAGGGGTCAGCACAGGGCCAGGGGGGTCACCCCAGGGTCAAGGGTCACCCCACAGCCGGGGGGGGTCCCCCTTCCCGCCCCCCACTCACATTATCGGTGAAAATCACCCCGAATTTCCAGATCTGGTACCGGATGTCGATGGAGGTGATCCTGGGGGGGTCAGCACGGGGAGGGGGGGGGTCAGCATGTGGGGGCACCCACAGGAAGGGGCAGGACTCCCCCCCCAGGGGAGCCTCCAGACCCAGGAGGTGTCAGAGTGTCCCTGGGCCCCCCTAGGACCACCCAGGGCCCCTAAACCACCCCCTTAGCACTCTGTAGGACCCCAAACCACCTGCAGATCCCCCCTCGGCCCACCAGGTGAGCTCCCCTGGGCCCCCCTAGGACCACCCAGGATCCCAAATCCCCTCAACCGCCCCCCCAAATCCCCCCCAAACCCCACCAGGTGAGCAGGGAGCTGTCGGGGGCGCCCTGTGCTCCCTCTAGGACCCCAAATCTCCCCCAGATCCCCCCCAAACCCCCCAAAGGCCCCCAAATCCGCCCCAAACCCCACCAGGTGAGCAGGGAGCTGTCGGGGGGCGCCCGGCGCTCCCCGCCCTGCGCCCCCATCTCCAGGCTGGCCAGGTCCATCCCCAGCAGCTCGGCGATCCTCTCCCGGCCGTAGATGTCCCCGTACTTCTCCATCACCTGCGGGGGGACCCCGGGACTGAGGGGGGGGGCCCAAAATGGAGGGGGGGCCCCAAATGGAGCCGGGGGTGTCCCAAAATTGGGGTGAAGGCCCTCAGAACCTCCAAAATCTGGCCTTTTAGGGGCATGGCAGCCCCAGCCCGGGACCCCTCCTCACCTTCCTCTTGATGAACTTGTCCCAGTAATTGCTGGGGAAGGATCTGGGGGGGGGGGGGGGCAGAGGGAAAAAGGGGGTCAGGGGTGACAGCAGCCCCCTCCCCAAGTGTCCCCCCAGTGTCCCCAGTGTGTCACAGTGCCCCCCAGTGCCTTCCCAGTGCCCCCCAGTGTCCCCCCAGTGGCTCCCAGTCCCTCCCAATGCTCCCTCGTGCCTCCCAGTGTCCCCCCAGTCCCTTCCCAGTGCCCTCTAGTGCCTCCCAGTGTCCCCCCAGTCCCTCCCAGTGCCCTCTAGTGGCTCCCAGTGTCCCCCAGTCCCTCCCAGTGTCCCCCCAGTGCCATCCCAATGCCCCCCAGTGGCTCCCACTGCTCCCCAGCGCCCTCTAGCGTTTCCCAGTGCCCCCCCCCAGTCCCTCCCAGTCCCTCCCAGTGCCTCCCAGTGCCCTCCCAGTCCCCTCCAGTGCCCCCCAGTCCCCCCCGGGGCCGTACTGGGCGTTGAGCACCAGGCGGTCCCACTGCCCCTTGACGTCGTCGTCCGGGGGCTGCTCGGTGATGTAGAGCCCCGAGAACTCAAGGCGCCGCGCCACCTCCTTCTCGCGCTTGAAGATCACCAGGGGGATCTGGGGGGACACCGGGGGGGTCACGGGGGTGTCACGGGGGTCAGGGGGACACCGGGGGGTCACAGGGGTCGGGGGGACACGGGGGAGGTCAGGGGACCCAGGGGTCACAGAAGTTGTGAGGACACAGGAGTTTGTGGGGACACAGGGGTTGGGGACACACACAGGGGTTTGGGGACACACACAGGGGGGTTTGGAGGTCACACACAGGGGTTGGGGGTGTCCCAGGGCTTTGGGGTCACACGGTTTGGGGGGTCCCAGGGCTTTGGGGACAGACACACAGGGTTTGGGGGCACACACAGAAGGGTTTGAGGGGGTCCCACGGTCTGGGGACCCCCGGTCCCGGGCGGGTCACCTTGAGGCAGTTGTAGCCGATGATGCAGAGGAAGGCCACCAGCGTGTGCGCCAGCGCCAGCCCGCGCAGCGCCGGGCCCATGTAGCCGGTGCTCTCCTCCAGGAAATAATAAACCTCGGGCTCCTCGGGCAGCCCCCCCGGGGCCTCCGCGCCCCCCGGGACCCCCCCGTCCTCCTCCGGGGCCGCCCCCGAGCCCTCGGGCTCCTCCGGGGCGCCCGGGGGGTGCTCGGACACCTGCGGGGGCAGCGACACGGTCAGGGGACGGGGGGGAGGGGCTCCAAACTGCCCCCCCTGAGGACGGGGGGGCTCCAAACTGCCCCCCCTGGGGACAGGGGGCTCTGGGGACCCCCACCAACGGGGTACCAGGGCTCTGGGGGCACCCAGAGCCCCCTCCCACAGCCCCCCAAACCCCCTCCCAGTGCCCCAGAGCCCTCCAGCCCCCCACCTTGTAGAAGAGGAGGATGAAGTTGATGGCGAAGGCCAGGAACAGCGCCAGGAAGCGCAGGTTGTAGAAGTTCCGTGACAGGTAATTCTGCGGGGAGGGGGAGCCGATGGAGGGACCCCCCAGGACTGTAGGGATCCCCTCGAGGGACCCCCCCCCAAACTCCCCCCCAGAGACTCCCCCGGCCCCCTCCTTACCAGGAACTTGACCCTCTGCACCTCCAGCTCTCCCCAGAAGTCGAAGCCGCCCTCGGCCGGGGGCTCGCGGCGCTCCCGGGGCACCGACTTGCGCCGCTTCGGGGGGGCCCTGGGCTCCGGGCCCTCCTCGGGACCCCCACCCTTCTCCCCGTTCTCCGTGCTGGGGGACAGCGGCCGTGGGGAGGGGGCTCGGGGGCACCCCCGGCCCCGGCCACAGCGGGGCTGGGACCCCCCGACGGGGCAGGGACCCCTCCCCAAATCCCCCCCCCCCCGCCCTTACTCGGCTTTCTCGGTCTCGGCCGGGGGCTCCTCCTCCTTCTGCCCCTCCCCCACCTGCTCCGCCATCTCCTGGGGGGTCAGAGGGGGGGTCAGAGGGGGGGCACATCCCCCCGGCACCCCCCAAACTCCCCCTCAGGCCATGGACGGGGTTGGGGTCGAGGCGTCGGGGACACCCCGCTGTGTCCCACCCCTCCCCCCCCAAAGGGGACCCCCGGGGTCCTCCTCCCTCAAAGGGAGCCCCAGAATCTCCCCCCCCACCCCGGCCCCCCCCATCCCCCTGCCCGGAACCACCACGGGGACCCCCAGGATCTGCCCACGTCCCGCCCCTCGCAGTGACCCCCGGGGTCACTAAAGACCCCCCACCCCCCCCTCCCCAAGGGACCCCCAGGATCCCCTTTCCCCCCTTACCCCGATCTTCCTGCGCAGGATGGGGGTCCCCTCGGGGGTGGGGGGCTCAGCCCCGGGGGGCTCCCCGATGTCCCCGAGCCCCCCGGGGGCGTCGGGGGCCGCCAGCCCCCGGAAATGGGGGTCCTTGCGCGCCCCCGGCCCCGCCGGCGCCGCCTTCACCTCCCGCCGCTCCTCCTCCTCCTCCTCCTCGCCGGCGGGGGCCGCCTCCAGCTGCGCCCCCTCGGGGGGCTGCTCCGGCTCCGGGGGTCCCCCCTCGTCCCCCGCGCCGCCCTCGCCGCCCCCCACGGCGTCCTGCGTGGGGTCGGGCATGGAGCCCAGCACCTCGATGACCCCCAGGCGCTGCGCCCCCTCCACCAGCCCCCCGCCGAAGAGCGAGCTCCAGGCCAGGCGCCCCACGGCCCCCAGCACCCCCAGCCCCCCCAGCGCGCCCCCCAGCGCCACGCGCCCCACGCCCACCCCCGCCTCCCACGCCAGCTCCCGCCCGGACTTCTTCCGCAGCCGGCGGAGCCTGCGGCGCCAGCTCTGCGCCGACCCCAGCAGCCGGCGGAGCACCCCCAGCCCCGGCAGCGCCGCCGCCGCCGGCTCCGGCCCCGCCGGCTCCTCTTCCTCGCGCTCCTCGTCCTCCTCCTCCTCCTCGTCGCGCGGCGCCTCCTCCTCGGAGATGCGCGAGGCGATCTGCATCTCGAAGATGGTGTCCTCGCAGAAGTTGACGAAGAGCTCCATCTTCTCGGCCTCGCCGCCCTCGTTGACCACGTCGAAGATGAACTGGCGCTTGGACTCCTTGACCTGCGGCATCTCCCACTGCGCCTTGTTGGCGCCGCTGATCTCGAAGTAGATGCGCTCGATGCGCCGCGCCGCGCCCATGATCTCGATGCGGCCCAGGAAGGGTCGGAAGTAGTCGAGGATGCTCTCGGCCTGCTCCAGGAAGGTCTTGAGGCGCTGGTCGTGCGGGACGTGCTCCGACAGGTTGGTCAGCAGCACCGCCACGTTGAAGCCGATGTTGCGGGCGGGCTCCTGCGGGCGGGAGAGGGGTGCGAGGGGGGTTCTTACAGAGCACAGGTGGGAAAGGGATTCCTGGAGAATTCTTACACATTTCCTACACAGCACGTGTGGGAAATGGATTTTTGGAGAATTCTTACACATTTCCTACAGAGCACGTGTGGGGCAGGGGTGCAAGGGGGGTTCCTTACATAACACGCATGGGAAAGGGATTCTTAGCACGTGTGGGAAATGGATTCAAAAAGAATTCTTACACAGCACACGTGGGAAAGGGATTAATGGAGAATTCTTAGCGCGTTTGGGAAAGGGATGCGAGGAGAGTTCTTGACAGCACGTGTGGGAAATGGATTTTTGGAGAATTCTTACACATTTGCTACACAGCATGTATGGGGCAGGGGTGCGAGGGGAGTTCTTACACAGCACAGGTGGGAAAGGGATTCATGCTTACACGTTTCCTACACAGCACATGTGGGAAATGGATTTTTGGAGAATTCTTACACGTTTCATGTGTCTTACAGAGCACGTGTGGGAAATGGATTCGTGGAGAATTCTTACAGAGCACGTGTGGGAAAGGGATTCAATGTAAGAAATGGATTTTTAGAGGATTCTTACAGAGCATACGTGGGAAAGGGATTTGCAGAGAATTTCTGAAGTTTGATAGGAGGTTCACGTGGTACATGTTTGTGTGTAGGTTTTGAGGTAGAAAACGTTGAAAATGTTTAGGGGGTCCTGGGGCTCTGGCGGGGGGGTTAGGGTGTCCTGGGAGGGGGTTTAGGGGGTCCTGGGGCTCTGGGGGGAGTTAGGGTCTGAGGGTTTAGGGTGTCCTGGGCCTCAGGAGGGGGTTCCTTTGTAGGGAGCTGCCGGCACCTGGAAGCGCTGGGCGAAGCTCTCCACGTCGATCATCTCGTTCTCGTCGGCCTCGGAGCAGGAGAGCAGGAACTGGATCTCGTCGGGCTCGTACTGCTTCTGGCTGTCCATGGCCTTCTGGAAGTCCTTCTTGGAGATGAGGCCGCGCGGGTCGGTGACGAAGTGGCGGAAGGCGTCGGAGGAGACGATGTCGCGCAGCTTCAGGAACATGTCGAAGAACTTGAGGATCATGGTGACGTTGCTGGAGGACTCCACCAGCATGTCCACCATCTGCCGGGCGATCGTCCCGTTCACCACGTTCCCTGCGGGGACATGGCGGCGTCACCGGGGCCCAGGGGACACCTGGGGGTCAGGAGACATCTGGGCAGTCAAGGGGACACCCGGGGGGCTTGGGGACACCTGGGGGGCCAAGGGGTCACCCGGGGGGCTTGGGGACCCCCCAGGGGTCAGGAGGGTCCCCAGGTACCTTCGAGCAGGGACAGCAGCATCACCACCATGTCCTTCTGCAGGTCCAGCAGCTCCTTCAGCAGCCCCAGCTGGGACGAGTCCTGGGCACCAGAGCTCCCAGTCACCTCCCAGCGCTCCCAGTAACCTCCCAGTAACCCCCAGTGCCCTCCCAGTGCTCCCAGTGCCCACCTGGGCCAGCTTCTTCATCATGTGTGCGAAGACGTGCAGGAAGCCGACCACGGCGTCCCAGAGGCGGCTGTGGGCCAGGCTCTGCTGGTTCCCCGTGCAGGGGCCCTGGAGGGGGGGCACCGGGAGGCTGGGAGGGACCCCCGGGAGCCCCGCAGGGCACCGGGAGCGCCAGGGGGGTTTGGGGGTCCCAGGTGGGTTTGGGGGTCCCAGGTGGGTTTGGGGTCCCACGTGGGTTTGGGGGTCCCAGGTGGGTTTGGGGTCCCACGTGGGTTTGGGGGTCCCAGGTGGGTTTGGGGTCTCACCTGGATGTACTTGGTGAGGCTGCTGAACACCTGCTTGGCCACGGCCATGGGGGATTTGGGGGTCCCGGGTGGGTTTGGGGGTCTCAGGTGGGTTTGGGGGTCCCAGGTGGGTTTGGGGGGCTCAGGAGGGCAGGTTTTGGGGTCTCAGGTGGGTTTGGGGGTCCCAGGTGGGTTTGGGGGGCTCAGGAGGGCAGGTTTTGGAGTCTCACCTGGATGTACTCGGTGAGGCTGTTGAACACCTGCTTGGCCACGGCCATGGCCTTGGAGAAGTTCCTCTTGCCCTGCTCGTCGATGATGTCCTTGCCCGAGTAGTACCAGTAGAAGTCACTGATGGACTCCTGGGGGGGACATCGGGGACGTTGGGGACACCGGGGACACCTGGAGCAGCCCCTGGGGGCTCCCGGGGACACCAGGACAGGTGAGTGATGTCACCTGGAGGCGCAGCAGGTAATCCACAGTGCAGATGATGATGTTGATGGTGGTGGTGTTCCCCGTCTGTGTCCGCAGGTAGTTCTGGAAGTCTGGGGTGGACAGGGACACGCCCGGGGTCACCTGGGTGTCACTTGGGTGCCCAAGTGTCCCCAGGTGGGGTCCCCGGGGGTCCCCAGGTGGGGTCCCCACCGTTGTTGTGGCCCTCGCAGAGCAGCTGCAGCAGCCGGAACAGGTCCTGGGTGAACTCATCGTCCGACATCACCTTCTCCCCTGGGGGGACACGGGGGGGACACGGGGACAGCGGGGTCACCCGGGGCCACGGGGGGGCACGGGGACACCCCCAGTGGCACAGGGACAATCTCAGGTGTGACAGGGACACCCCAGGCTGGCACAGGGACAATCTCAGGTGTGACGGGGACACCATAGAGTGGCACAGGGACACCCCCAGTGGCACAGGGACACCAGAAAGTGGCACAGGGACAATCTCAGGTGGCACGGGGACAATCTCAGCTGTGACAGGGACACCAGAAAGTGGCACAGGGACACCCCAGGCTGGCATGGGGACACCAGAGAGTGGCACGGGGACAAGCAGGCTGGCACGGGGGCACCAGAGGGGACATGGGGGTGGCACAGGGACATGCTGGGGTGGCACAGGGACAAGCAGGGTGACAGTGGGGACATTGGGGGTGGCAGGGGGTTAGCAGGGAGGGGACACGAGCAGGGACAAGCAGGGAGACGGGGACTCCTGTCGCTCCCAGCCCCGATAATCCCCCACAGCCCCCAGCCCTAAATGCCCCATAGCCCCTGATAATCCCCCATAGCCCCTGATGATCCCCCACAGCCCCCAGCCCTAAATGCCCCATAGCCCCTTATAGCCCCTGACAATCCCCCCCAGCCCCCAGCCCTAAATCTCCCATAGCCCCTGATAATCCCCCATAGCCCCTGATGATCCCCTACAGCCCCCAGCCCTAAATGCCCCATAGCTCCCCCAGCCCTACAGCCCCCTATATCCCCCTCTTATCATCCCCTATAACCTGTCCCACAGCCCTCTGGCCCTACAGCCCCTCAGATCCTACAGCCCCCCTGTGCCCCCCTGCAGCCCCTCAGACCCCACAGCCCCCCCGTGCCCCCCGGCCCCCCCGTATTTACCGTTCTCCCGGCTGATGACTGCCAGCGGAGCCGGGGGGAGAGAAGAGAGAGTGAGCGGGGGGGGAGTGGGAGTGGGGGGCACCGGGGGGGATTTAGGGATCCAGGAAGGGGATTTGGGGTTCGAGGAGGGATTTGGGGTCTGCGGGGAGTTAGGGTTTGGGGGGCACTGGGGAGCCAGGGGGGGATTTGGGGTCCAGGAAGGGGATTTGGGGATCCAGAGGGGGATTTAGGGATCCAGGAAGGGGATTTGGGGATCCAGAGGGGGATTTAGGGATCCAGGAAGGGGATTTGGGGTGGGGGCAGTTAAGGTTTGGGGACTATTTGGGGATCCAGCATTTCGGGTTTTGGAGGGACAACAAACAGAGGAGGGGGTGTTAGGAGCATGGGGAGCAGAATGTTTGGGGGGGCATTAGGGGCAGGGGAGCCATGGGGGTGTGGGGCCATTGGGGTTTGGGGGTGTTGGGGGAGGGTTTGGGGGGCATTGGGGGAGGGTTTGGGGTTTAGGGGGCAATAGGGGAGGATTTGGGGGGCATTGGGGGAGGATTTGGGGGCAATAGGGGAGGGTTTGGGGAGCAATAGGGGAGGATTTGGGGGGCATTAGGGGAGGCTTTGAGGTTTGGGGGGCATTAGGGCTGGGGGGGCGTTAGGTTTTGGGGGGTTTCAGGAGCCACAATCTCAGCCGGGGCTCGGGGCGGAGCAGCGCGGGGTTTTGGGGTGCAGAAGGGGCCCCCCCACCCCGCCCTGTCCCCTTGGGGGGTCCCGGGGGGTCCCCCCCACTCACTGGTGCCCTCCTCGGTGACCATGCCCAGCCCCTCAGCCTTGTTCTGCCGCTCGAAGGCGTTCAGGTCCAGGACGCTGCGGGGAGCGGGGTCAGGGGCACCCCAAAAATGGGGCAGCCCCACCTGGGGGGCCCCAAAAACGGGGACAGACACCCTGGGGCACCCCAAAAACAGGGACATCCCCGCCCAGGGGGTCCCAAAACCGGGACAGCCCCACCCGGGGGGCCCCAAAAACGGGGACAGCCCCACCCAAGGGGCCCTGCTGCTCTCGAGGATCCCCCAAGATCCAGAGGGGGGTCCCCAGGTCCCACTGAGGTGACCCCAACAGTGTCACAGGGACCCCAACCCCACAGGTGACCCCCATGGGTGACCCCAGCCCCACGGGTGACCCCACAGGTGACCCCAGCCCCACGGGTGACCCCACAGGTGACCCCAGCCCCACAGGTACCTGCAGGTTTGCATCAGCGCCTGCACGCTCTGGAAGAAGCCGACCTCGCGCTTGGACTTGAGGTACTCCAGCATCTTCTGTGGGGGGACACAGGTGGGGGCGTTTGGGGACACGTGGGGACACGTGGGGACAGCTGTGACCCCACACACAGGGACACGGGGGACAGACAAGGACATGGTGACCTGAGGGGGACACGGGGGGGGCACAGGGGACACACAGGGGGACACAGAGGGGACATTGGGGGCACAGGGTGACACGGGGTGGGCACAAAGGGGCACAGAGGGGACACGGGGGGGCACAGAGAGAACACAGAGGGGACACACGGGGACACAGGGGACCCGCACCTGCTGCACGTCGGCGTTGCCCCCGTTGAGGATGGAGATGCCCAACTTGAGGGTGGAGGAGACCATGGCCCCCCGCTCACCTGGGACAGCAGGGGTCACTCGGGGGTCACTCGGGGTCAGGGGGGTCACTCGGGGGTCAGGGGGGTCACTCGGGGGTCTCAGGGGGGTCGGGGGTCCCGGGGGTCTCACCCTTGCAGGCGCTGATCATCTGCAGCACCATCTCGGCCGCGCCCCGCGTGTGCAGCCGGGCCTGCTGCGACAGCAGCTTCTGCTTCTCCATCTCCTTCTCCTGGGGGTCACAGGGGTCACGGGGGTCAGGGGTGGTCGGGGGGGGTCACAGGGGTCAGGGGGTCACGGGGGTCTCCCCCACCTCAAACGAATCTTCGGCTTCCTCCTCCTCCTTCTCCTCTTCCTCCTTCTCTTCCTCCTCCCCTTCCTCGATGTGGCAGCTCTGGGGGAGGAAATGGGTGGGGGGTCCTCAAATTAGGGACCCCCCAAACCAGCCTGGGGTCCCAAAATCCCTGGGGACCCCCAAAACACCCGGGGAATCCCCTCCCCATCCCTGAAACCCCTCCTGTGAACCCCCCCCTCCCAAAATCCCTGGGGACCCCCAAATCCCCTTGGGGACCCCCCCCCAATCTTTGGGGACCCCAAACTCCCCTCCCTCCCTCGCCCCACTGGGGACCCCTCCAACCCCAGGGACCTCCCCCAGCTCCCCCCAAACATCCCGGGGGTCCCCACCCCCAAAATGGCCTCAGGGCCCCCCCATCCCCGAGCCCCCCACCCCTGGGGGTCCCCCCGGATTTGGGGGTCCTGGGGGTGCCCCCACCTTGGCCATGATGCCGGCGTAGGCCATGTACAGGTGATCCTGCTCCAGGTGGCTGCGGATTTTGGGGAGGGGGACGCGGGTTGGGGACACCCCAAAAAGGGTGTGGACCTTTTGGGGTGCCCCCCCTGGACCCCCCCCAAAAAGGGGCATTGATTCGGGGTCCCCCCACCCTGAGGTACCATCCCCCAGTTTCGGGGGCTCCACCCCAGATTTCGGGGTGGATTTTGTGGGGTTTGGGAGTTTCCCAGTGGGTTTGGGGATTTGGGGTCTCCCCGGTGGCGTTTGGGGCTTTGCGGTTCCTCCCCAAAGGTGTTTTTAGGTCCGCCCAAGGGGGGATTTGGGATCCCTCCCAGTGGGATTTGGGGATTCAGGGTCCCCCCAGTGGGATTTGGGGTTTTTGGTCCTTCTTCGGTGGGATTTGGGGTTTATGGATCCCAGCCACGGTGGGATTTGGGGTCCCTGTGGGTTTGGGGTCCCTGCTGTGATTTGGGGTCCCCGCGGGTTCGGGGTCCCACTGTGACTTTGGGGTCACCTCTGCTCGGTCAGCGCTGTGCGGCTGAAGTGCAGGATCAGCTGGTGCAGCGGGTCTGGCCGCGCCTCCGCCTCTTCCTCCTCCTCCTCCTCCTCCCGCCCCGACTTCTGTCCCCAAAAACCCCAAACCCCCGCTCAGGGGGGGACTCGGGGTGGCCCCAAACCCCGGGAGATGTCCCCGGAATGTCCCCATGCCCCAGGGATGTCCCCGGGATGTCCCCGGGATGTCCCCTCTCACCGAGAGGTCGTCGATCATGCGATCCTCGAAGGGCGGCTGCTCCCGGCCGAGCCACGAGAGCCGGTAGGACTCCAGGAACATGTTACAGGCCCGGTGCCTGGGGACAGGAGTGTCACCCGGGCCACCTGGGACACCTGGGGCACACCTGGGGCACACCCACCCCTCAGGTGTCACCCAGCCAGTGCCACCCGGCGGGGCTGAAACGCCTCCAGGGACGTTCCCCGTTCCCTCTGAGGGGGTCTCAGAGTGCCCACTCCCGGTGTCCCCAATGTCCCCAGTGTCCCCAGTGTCCCCAATGTCCCCGTGCCCACCTGGGCAGGTTGTACAGCGGTGTCATGCGGAAGCAGGCCACGACGGCGCGGCGGCGCTGCTTGGACAGCAGCTTGTGCCACACAGCCTTCTTGGACTTGTAGGGGTGCTCTGTCTGCAGGTGGGGACACCTGGGGGTCACCTGGGGGTCACCTGGGCACCCCCAGCCCCCCCCGGGCCCCCCTCCCCGCCCGCACACCTGCTCCAGGTGGTAGAGCACGGCTGACACCTCCTGCACCCTGCGCACCACCTGCTCGGGGCTGTCGGGGTCCTCGTCCCGCCCGGCCTGGCGCACCAGGGCCATCTGCCAGCGGGCCGAGCCCGTGTTCTCTACCTGGGGACATTGGGGACATTGGGGACAGCATTGGGGACACTGACAGGGCCATCTGCCAGCGGGCCGAGCCCGTGTTCTCTACCTGGGGACATTGGGGACAGCATTGGGGACAGCATTGGGGACACTGACAGGGCCATCTGCCAGCGGGCCGAGCCCATGTTCTCTACCTGGGGACATTGGGGACATTGGGGACAGCATTGGGGACACTGACAGGGCCATCTGCCAGCGGGCCGAGCCCATGTTCTCTACCTGGGGACATTGGGGACATTGGGGACAGCATTGGGGACACTGACAGGGCCATCTGCCAGCGGGCCGAGCCCATGTTCTCCACCTGGGGACATTGGGGACATTGGGGACATTGGGGAAATGTTGGGCACAGGAGACTCCTGGGGACACAGGTCCCAGTGGGGACACAGTGACACTGGGGACACAGACACTGGGGACACAGGTGACACAGGTGACACGGTGACACAGCTCACCTTGTCCTGCAGGTGCAGGTTGTTGTGCAGGAACTCCCGAACCTCCTCGTCCGTGTCCTTCTGCAGTGGGGGGGACACAGGGGACACCTCAGGGGCAGCCCCAGAGCTACGGGGGGTGTCCCCAAACACGGGGGTCGTGCTCTGGGTGGTGCCCACGTGTCCCCAGGTGTCTCCAGGGGGGTCCCCAGGTGTCCCAGGGGGATTCCCAGGTGTCCCAGGTGTCCCAGGGGGGTTCCCAGGTGTCCCAGGGGAGTTCTCAGGTGTCCCAGGGGGGTTCCCAGGGGGGTTCCCAGGTGTCCTAGGGGGGTTCCCAGGTGTCCCCAGGAGTCCCAGGGGGGTTCCCAGGTGTCCCCAGGTGTCCCCAGGTGTCCCACCAGGGCGTAGCGGCCCTTGGCCAGCGCGATCAGCTCCTGGTCAGCAGGTGAGCACATGTTGAGGCCGATGGGCAGCATCTTCTTGAGCGTGGCCACGATGAGCGAGGTGTGCACCGAGTAGCGGTCCCCGCGGCGCCGCTTCTTGGAGCGCTCCTGCTCCGAGCCACCGCCCTGGGGACAGCAGGGACACGGGGTCAGGGACAGGGACATGGGATCAGGGACAGCTCCTGCTCCGAGCCACCGCCCTGGGGACACCAGGGACACGGGGTCAGGGACAGGGACATGGGATCAGGGACAGCTCCTGCTCCGAGCCACCGCCCTGGGGACAGCAGGGACACGGGGTCAGGGACAGGGACATGGGATCAGGGACAGCTCCTGCTCCGAGCCACCACCCTGGAGACAGCAGGGACACAGGGTCAGGGACAGGGACATGGGATCAGGGACAGCTCCTGCTCCGAGCCACCGCCCTGGGGACGGGGACAGGAGGTCAGTGGGGACACAGGGACACAGGGTGAGGGACAGGGACAGGGGGACAGGGACAGCTCCTACTCCGAGCCACCGCCCTGGGGACGGGGACACGGGGTCAGGGACAGTGATACGGGGTCAGTAGGGACACAGGGTCACAGGGACACGGGGTCAGCAGTGACCCCACAACAATGAGGACAGGAGTAACCCCATGAGGACACAAGGGCAGGCCCTGGGGTCAGGGACAGGGACACGGGGTCAGGGACCAAGGTCACCCCACAGAGGGGCCCCGGGGGTCCCAGATGTGGTGGCCCCACAGAACCAGGACCCCACAGGAGCTCTGGGGGGTCCCGACTGTGGGGGACCCCATCCCCTCCCTGCCCCCTCCCCGCTAACCTGTCCATCTCCAGACTGGGAGCAGCACCCGCAGCCGAGGGGAGAGAAGAGACAGCGTTAGGGACACTGGGACACCGTTAGGGACCTTGGGGACAGCGTTTGGGACACTGGGGTGTCATCAGGGACAGCGTTAGGGACCTTGGGGGCAGTGTTAGGGACATGGGGACATTGTTTGGGACACTGGGACAGCGTTAGGGACCTTGGGGACAGCATTAGGGACCCCGGGATGGGGATTCAGGGTGGGAACGGGGTTGGGGGCAGCAGCAGGATGGGGGCTCTGGGGGGAATTGGGGGGCACCAGGGTGTTGGGTGGGACAGAACCCCCTGGGACTGGGTGGGGTTGGGGTCCTGGGTGGGGTTCAGGGCTGGGATTAGAGGTTCCAGGTGGGGTTTGGGGCCCCAGGTGGGGTTGGGGGTGGTTTAGGGGTACCAGGAGGGTTGGGTGAGATGGAAACACCGAGGGCTGGGGTTTTGGGGTGCACCAGGTGGGTTTTAGGGTGAATTAGGGGTCCCAGGTGGGATTTTTGGGGTGTATTAGGGATCCCAGGTGGGATTTTGGGGTGGTTTCAGGGGTCCGGGGGGTTTTGGGGTGGGCTGGGGGCGCAGTTTGGGGCGCCCCCACCCCACCTTGGCCATCTTGCTCTTGCTGTCGGCCGTCAGGAAGGACATGTTGTTGATCTCGTTCTGCACCACGAAGTTCTGCTCCTCACGCTTGAAGTTCTGAGGGGGGGAACACGGAGAGGGGGTCAGGGACCCCCCAAAGCCCCCTGGGACCCCCCGGTGCCCCCCCGGGCCCCACTCACATGAGACTTGGACCAGTAGATGAAGACCTCGCCCACCATGCGGAACAGCTCCTCGGCGTCCTCGTTGGGCTCCGTCAGCCACTTGGCCCTGAGGGGACAGCAGGGGACACCGGGGGGGTCACCACGGGGGGGTCACCGTCCGTGGGTCAGCACTGCTGGGCAGCAGGGTCACCACTGGGCCACCACCCCCACGGCCACCATCGCTGGGTGCCCGTGGCCTCCGTGAATGAGTCCCCAGGGTTTGGTCCCTGGGGCCACCAGGGTTGGCTCCCCTTGCCCGTGTCCCCGAAGCCACCATGGCCGTGTCCCCAAGGCCACCCCAGCTGTGTCCCCAGCCCCCTGGCTGTGCCACCCCCGCTGTGTCCCCAGCCCCCTGGCTGTGTCCCCACCCCACCCCATCCCTGACCCCTCCCCGCGCCCTCCCACCCCAGCCGTGTCCCCTCCCCGTCCCTGTCCCCGTCCCTGTCCCCTCCCCTCCCCATCCTTGTCCCCTCCCATCCCCTCCCCATCCCCGTCCCCCTCCCACCCCAGCCGTGTCACCTCCCCTCCCCTCCCCTCCCCGCCCCGCACCGGCTGTTGTCCACGTAGCGGATCAGCAGCGGGTAGAGCGCGTAGAGATCGCGGCAGAGCACCGAGAACTCGTCGCGGATCAGCATCTCGGCGTCCTCGGCCTCGGCTTTGCCCTCCAGCCGCAGCTGCTCCTCCTCGGCCACCACCTTCCCCGCGCGCTTCCGCAGCCGCCCCAGCGTGGGGATGAAGTGCGAGCGCAGCAGCTCCGGCCGCGCCTTGCTGACGATGGGCTGGGCAAAGACTGCGGGAGCGGGGCACGGTGACACCGGGGACAGCTCAGGGACAGCCCGGGGACAGCCCGAAGACACCAAAACATCCCTGGGACCACCCAGAGCCACCAGAACCGCTACGGGACCACCCTGGGCCAGCTCCGTCCGCGCCGTGCTGACGATGGGCTGGGCAAAGACTGCAGGCAGGGGGCACGGTGACACCGGGGACAGCCTGGGGACACCAGAACATCCCTGGGACCAACAAAATATCCCTGGGACCACCCTGGGCCAGCTCCGGCCGCGCCTTGCTGACCACGAGCTGGGCAAAGACTGCGGGCAGGGGGGCACGGTGACACGGGGGACAGCCCGGGGCCACCAGAGCCCCCTCCAGGACCACACACGGCCACCACCATCACCTGTAGCAGCCGCCCAGGGCCACCAGCACCATCCTGGCACCACCAAAACCCAGCCGGGGCCCGCCCGTATGACCCCCCCGTGGCCCCCGCCCCCTCTAGGGACGCCGCCAGCCCCTCACCCGCCAGCCTCTTCATCCAGGAGGCCTCGTCGATGCCCAGGTTGTTGACGACGATGCGCAGGATGTGGCCCAGCAGGGCGTTGAGGTGGTGGCCGGTGACGTCGGTGGCCCAGGGGCCCTGGGGGGCGGCGTCGGGGCCGCGCTCCCACCAGCGGGGCAGGTAGTGGCACAGCATGGGCAGCGTCACCTCGATGACGTGCGGCATCTCCGTGTAGCGCGCCCCCGAGTCCGCCAGGCCCCCGATGTCCCCCATCAGGCGCTCCAGGTCCGGCAGGTCCGGGCACAGCTCCTCCACGCGCGACGGGAGACCCAGCACTGGGGACACGGGCACGGGGTCGGGGACGGCCGGGGCGGAGATGGGACATCCCGAGGTGAGTTGGGGACATCCCGAGGTGAGCTGGGGACATCCCGAGGGGAGGGGACACCCCGAGGGGGGAGATGGGGACATCCTGAGGGGAGGGGACACCCAGGACCCTCCCCCGAGGGGCGGGGCGTCACAGGTGACACACAGGTGACACGGGGGTGACAGACAGGTGACACACGGGTGACACCCACGTGCGCGCTCGCGGGCGCTCTTGGTGCTGTACACGGAGCTGGGGTTCAGGTGGTTCAGCTGCGGCTCCAGGAAGGCCACGGGCATGGCGGCGGCCAGGCGGGCCAGGCACTCCCCCAGCGCCGGCCGCTGCCTGTGGGGACACCAGGGGACATCAGGGGACATCGAGGGGACACCAGGGGGCATCACGGGCTCACCCCAGGTCATGGTTTGGGGGGTTTTGGGGTCCCCCAGGAGGTTTTTGGTGTCCCCTGGGAGATTCTGCGGTCCCTCCGGGGTTTTTTTTGTCCCCCCTGGGGTTTTTCTGGTCCCCCCCCCCGCGGGGTTTTTGGGATCTCTCGGGGTTTTTGGGGTCCCCACCTGTCCACGAGGGGCCCGCGGGCGGTGCCCAGGCTGTAGATGCTGCACAGGATGCGGTAACAGGACACCTGCACGTCGTCCACTGCGGGGACAGCGGTGTCACCGCTGCACGCGCTGTCCGCGGCGCGGCCCCGCGTCCCCGCAGTGTCCCCGTGTCCCCACAGTGTCCCCATGGCCCCACAGTGTCCCCGCAGTGTCTCCATGCCCTGACCCTCCCGAGCCCCCTGTCCCAAGTGCGCCCCGTGTCCCCGCCTCCTGTTAATACCCCCCTGTCCCGCTGTCCCCACCTTGTCCCCACCCCGCCCTGGTGTCCCCAAGCCCCCCCCGCTGTCCCGGCTGTCACTGACGGATGACGTCATCCCCGAACTGGTGCTGTGCCAGGTGCTCGAAGAGGGCGGTGAGCACGGGCAGCAGGGCCACCGAGGTGTAGGTGACATTCTGGGCCACGCCCTTGGTGGGGGCGCGGGTCGGGGTCCCCCGGCCCAGCCGCAGCTGCTCCCCCAACTTCTCCATGTCCTCGGCCGCCGACTCGAAGAACGAGCGCAGCCCGGCCTTGACGATCTCGGGGCCCGACTTCATCACCGTCCTGGGGACACCGGGGACGTTGGGGACATCGGGGATGTTGGGGACATCGGGGACAGCAGGGACGTTGGGGACATTGGGGACAGCGGGGGCAGCAGGGACAGCGGGGACAGCGGGGACAACAGGGGAAGCAGGGATAGCAGGGATATCGGGGACATCGGGGACATCAGGGGCACGGGGACATCGGGGGCACAGTGACAGACGCAGGCACGGCCCCGCGGCCGCGGTGTCCCCACCTGGCGTCCAGGGAGCGCGCCAGGATCAGCAGACAGTTCACCACGGCCGGGGCGTCCGTCCCTGGGGAGGGGACAGTGACACTGTGGGGGGGGGGCAGTGGCACTGGCGGCCCCAAGTGTGTCTCCCAGTGTCCCCCCGTGTCCCCCCAGTATCCCCGCAGTGTCCCCAGTGTCCTCCCGGTGTCCCCAGTGCCCCCCGCCGTGTCCCCCCGGTGCCTCCCAGTGTCCCCCCAGTGCCCCCCCAGTGCCCCCGCAGTGTCCCCAGTGTCCCCCAGTGCCCTCCCGGTGTCCCCCCAGTGTCCCCCCGGTGTCCCCAGTGTCCCCAGTTACCAAAGAGTGACACCCGGTGCCGGACCAGCGCCGCCAGTTTGCAGAAGAGGCTGTGGGGAGGGGAGGACACAAAGGGGTCAGGGGGGTCCCCAAAACCCCAAATCCTCCAGGGAGGGGGGTCTGCGGGTCCCATACTGGGGATTTGGGGGATCTGGGGGTGGGACTTGGGGCCGGGTTTTGGGGGTCCCACCTGGTGATCATCTCCTTCTCCTTGTTGGAGGCGTGGCCGCCGCTGCCCAGCACCTGGGCCGGGGTGGACAGGAAGTAGAGGCAGTGGTTGTGGAAGTATTGGTTGATGAGGGGCAGCAGGATCTGGGGGGCACCGGGGGGTCAGCGGGACCCCAGACCCTGCAGAGACCCCAAATACCCCACAGAGACCCCAAAACACCCAGAGGGCACCCCAAAAA
Source organism: Phylloscopus whistleri (assembly GCA_017589585.1). NCBI lineage: Eukaryota > Metazoa > Chordata > Aves > Passeriformes > Phylloscopidae > Phylloscopus > Phylloscopus whistleri. Next base: position 29,951 of record JADMLD010001016.1, on the reverse strand, counting down.
ACGCACAGGGGGGGTACAAATACCCCTTAGAGAACCCAAATACCCCCCAGAGACCCCAAATAACCCATCAAGACCTCCCCAAACCTGTCAGAACCCCAAATACCTGCCCCCCATTTACCCCAAATACCTCCTCTCCCACTTTGAGGTCTGTCCCCCCACATTTTAGGGTGCCCCATCCCCGTTCTGGGGTCTCCCCCTGACCTTGGCGAAGAACTTGATCTCCTGCTCATGGGGGGATTTCTCCACCCTCCCGCTGCTGACCACGGCCTCTGGGGGAAAACAGGGTTCAGGGGGGTCTCGAGGGGTTGGGGCAGGGTTTGGGGGTCCTGGAGGAGTTCTGGGGGTGTCCCCCGGGGTTTGGGGTCTCACCCAGGTGTGCGATGAACTCCTGGGCGATGTCCATCCAGCGCAGCAGCTGCTGCAGGAAGCCGAAGGCGAAGCGTTTCTCGATGGACGAGGTGTCCAGCTCCATGTCCTTGAGCCCCCTGAGGCACCCCGCAAGCTCAGCACCCCCTCCCCAAACACCCAAATCCTCCCCAAATCCCTCCCTCCACACCCATCTCCAGGCCTCCTGTGCACCCACAAGTCACACAGATCTTGGGGTCACCTCCAGATTTTTGGGGTCCCTCCTTGGGATTTTGGTGTCCCCCCCCCCCAATATCTGAGCCATCCCCCCAAATACCTGGATCCTTCCTGGGCATTTGGGATCCCCCCACTTCCTGAACTCCCCCTGAATTTGGGGTCTCCCTGGGGATTTGGGGGTTGGGGTGGTTTTGGAGGGGTTTTGGAGGGGTTTTGGGGGATTGTGAGGACCCCCAATTTCCTCCCCAGTCCCTGAGTCCCCGGGTGGGTATTTTGGGGTCTCTGGGTGGGTTTTGGGGGTGTCTGGGTGGGTGTTTTGGCGTCCCAGGCTGGGTTTTGGGGTCCCCCCTCACCGGGTGACGGCGTATCCGTGCAGCTGCAGGAACTTGAGCAGCTCCTGCGCCTTCTCGCGGTCCCGCGCCTTCTCCTTGGCCGTCAGCGTGTCGTAGGGCACCAGCAGCGGGTGAGAGCCCCCCCCTGCGCCCCAAAACCGGCCTTGGACCCCCCAATCCACACCCTGGAGCCCCCAAACCAGCACCCCAGAGCCCCCGAACCGACACCCCGGAGCCCCCCACTTTGGGGGTTTGCGGGGGTCTCACTCTTGGACTCCAGATCCTCTGGGGTTGGGGGTGTCCTAAGGGTGTCCCAGGGGGTCTCCCCCCACAATTTGGGGAGGGGTCTCACCCTTGGCCTCCAGCTCCAGCTTCTTCTTGCGGCCCCAGGTGTTGTGGTAGTTTTCGGCCAGCTGCTCTGCCATGGCCTGGGGGGGATTTGGGGGGGTTTGGGAGAATTTGGGGGGATTTAGGGGGTTTTAGGGGGATTTGGGGTGACACTGGGGTGACACTGGGGTGACACTGCCATCCTCACCTGCAGCTCCCGGGACAGGGTGACCCCGCTCAGGTCCACGGGCTGGGGGCTGTACCCGTGGGAGGGGTCATAGGTGGCCTGGGGGGGGGACATGGGGGGGGTCAGGGGGACCCCAGAATTTTGGGGTGCCCCACCCCACTGACCCCCCCACACTTCCCCCCAGGTGACTTTGGTGTGCCCCACGCCCCCTCCCCCAGGTGTTTTTGGGGTTTTGGGGTCCCACCTGGGCGTTCTGGGAGATTTTCCGTGTTTTCTTCTTCTCGGCGCGCTCGTCCTCCCCCTCCCGCGCCTTCTCCACCGTCCACTCCCAGGCCAGCATGGCCTTGAGGGACTCCTTGATGGGCCAGCGGTAAATCTCCTTGTCCTGGGGGATCCCCAAAATCAGGAGGGGTCAGGCAGGACCCCAAAATTGGGGGGGGGGCTCAAGGTGGGCCCCAAAATTGGGGAGTTTTGGGGGAGAGGAGGAGGGAAGGGGTTGGGGGCCTTGAGGGATTCCTTGGTGGCCACCAGGAGATCTCCTGGGGGTCTGGGGTTGGGGGTGTCCCCCTGGGTCTGGGGGTGCCCCCTGGGTTTTGGAGGGGTCCGGGGGGTCCCCTGGTACCTTTTCAGAAAAGGTTTTGTAGGGTCTCAGCATCGGGTGGGTTTTGGCTTCTTCATCCACGGCCTCTCCGAAAGTCCAGTTGTTCTGGATCTGGGGTGGGGGGGCACAAGTCAGGGGGGCTCTGGGACATCATGGGGGGGCAGGACAGAGAAGATTTGGGGGGGACAACAGAGATTTGGGGGGACAGAGGAGATTTGGGCATCCTGAGGGGTCTCAGGGATGTCCCACAGGTCTGGGGGGTCCCGTGGGGTCCCCACCTTGTCGAAGGCCCACTTCTCGTGCGTGTACTCGGCGTATTTGTTGATGAAACTGTCGAGCTTCTCGGGGATGATGACACTGGGGGGGACACGAGGGGGTCAGGGGGGACACGGGGATGAACCCTGTGGGCGTCTGGGAGAGGTTGGGGGGTCTCCACGAGGATGAGGATGGATGTGGATGGGGGCTCTGGATGAGGATGGATGGACTGGGGGTTCTCCACAGGGACAGATGGCGTCAGGGGGTGCCTGCTGGCACAGGGAGGGGTCTGTGGGAGCCCTACTTGAGGGTCTCAACGGGTTTGGGGTCGAAGTTGCCCTCGGCGTCCACCGAGGCTTTCTTCTCAGTGCGGGACGAGTAGCTGGCGTCCACGTAGTCGGGCGGGAGCGCGCCGGCGATGGCGCAGAGGCACGGCATGGCCAGCTTGTACAGCTCGGCCTCGAACTTCTGCAGGGACGGGGGACAGGGGACGGTGCCACCGGTGCCACCAGCGCCGTGTCACCACAGTCACCAGCTCCGTGTTCCCTCAGGGTCATCACCCCTGGGTCACCGGTGCCACCATCCCCATGTTCCCCCAATGTCACCATCCCCCCGTCCCCACATTCCCACCACTGTCTCATCTCCGTCCCTGCCAGATCCAGGTGTGTTCCTGAGGTGTCCCCAGCTGTGTCCCCCCATCCACCCCCCCGGTGTGCCACCCCTCCTGTCACCCCACCTTGTGTGCCAGGGACTCGAAGATGCCCCAGAAGAGCTTCCTGGTGAGGTGCAGCTCCTCCTCGGAGCTGACGCCCATGTTGGGCCACCCGCTGGGCAGGCAGTAGTACCTCCAGCAGCGCTCGTAGTGGTTGGTCAGCAGCTGGGGGGACATGGGGGGTCACTCTGGGGGGCTCAGGGGATGGGAGAACCACAGGGACCCCCCCAGGGCTCACCTTGAGGGGCATCTTGGCGAACTCGTTGAGGATGGGGACGTCGAAGACGAGGCGGCGCAGGAGGTGCTGCAGCATCGAGGGGCGGATGTACCTGGGGGGGAGGGGGAAAATGGGGGGGTCAGGGGGGTCTGGGGGTTTGGGGTTCACCTGCAGAGCGCTGTGAGAACCTCAATGGCGTCACGCTGGGCCTCGGGGAGGGACACAGCGCTTGGGTTGGCTTGACCACGGCAGTTGAGTTGGCCGTGGTGGTTGGGTTGGCCACGGTGGTTGGGTTGGCCATGGTGTTGGGTTGGTTTTGGGGACAGGTGCAGACCCACGGGGCCATTCTGGGGCACGATGTGGGGTCCCACCTGCAGAGGGCCATGAGGCACTCCTCGATGGCGTCGCGCTGGGCCTTGGTGAGGGCGCGGCCGCGCGAGAGGCGGTAGATGGTGTGCAGCATGGAGTCCACCATGATGGCGCGGTGCTCAGTGCCCGCGAAGAGCGGCGCACACTTGGTGATGAGCGGCATCACCGCCAGGCACAGGTACCGGTTCAGCGCCAGCGCCATCTCCGTCGTGCTGAACGTCGCCTGGGGGCGGGATGGGGGTCAGAGTGGGGACGCACCCCGGGGACCCTGACGGGAAGGGGGGACAGGGAGCAGAGCCAGGCCATGGGGTGAGTTTGGGGATCCATCCCATGGGGGGGATTTGGGGGATCCTCAGTGCATCGAACAGGGAAGATTGGGGTGACCCTAAATCCAGTCCATCTGGAAGATTTGGGGCATCCCCAGACGCATCCCATAGGGAATATTTGGGGGACCCCAGACCCATCCCACAGCGAATAATTGGGGGACCCCAAACCGATCCCACAGGAGGGAACAGGGGTGACCCTGCTGCTGGCTCAAGGGACCCTGCAGGGAGTTTCGGGGAGCCCTGGGGGGTTTTGGGGTGCCCCTCACCGTGTCCAGCGAGGCGGCCGCGCGCATGTCGGGCAGGAACCCCACTTCCAGCACGTGGAGCAGGAACTCCTGGCTCTGCACCCCATAAACTCGGTCCAGGAACAGCACCATGGGCGCCTTGTGCTCGGGGACGAAGCTGGCGGCCATGCGGGGCTCCACCACGTTCCCATCTGCAGGACCCCAAAACTCAGGGGACCCCAAAACTCCCCACATACCCCATACAACAGCTGGGAAGCCCCCAACCCTGGCATCCTCAGAGCCCTCCCAGCCTGGCTGTTGGCCATGCGGGGCTCCACCATGCTGTTGTCACCCCAAAAATCTGTGGTCCCCCAAATATGGCTGGGGACCCCCATTTCCACCAGCCTGTGGTCCTTCAGTGTGACTGGGACACTCCCTGTCCCCCCAAAAAATCTGTGCCCCCCCAGTCTATCTCGACACCCACTGTACCCCCAAAAACCTCTGTGTGTGAGCCCCCTCCCCAGTTGCTCCCTGATTTTTGGGTACCCCTCGATTTTGGGTGTCCCCCACAATTTTGGGCCCCGCCACACCGATCGCCAGGGTGACCCCCACCAGGTCCCCACATTTTGGGGTGTACCCCATCTCAGTGACCTCCCCGATTTGGGGACCCCTCCCCACCTTTTCCCAGTGCCGGGATCTGCAGGGGGAGGCTGATGATCCCCACCAGGTCCTCGAGCGGGACGAGCGAGCGCAGGATTGCCCGGATCCGCAGGGCCTCCCCCTTCCCTGCCTGGATCAGCTGTGGGGAGTCAGACGGGGGGGTCAAACCCCGAGTTCTGATCCCCCCAGGACCCCTGAGCCCCCCCTCCCAAGCCCCCCAGGGCCGTACGTGCATCTCGGGGGCGCAGCGGCCCAGCAGGTCGATGAGGGCAGCGTAGAAGGACATGATGGCGTGGCCCAGGTGCACCCGGTTCTCCTCCGGGGGTTCCTCAGGCTCGAACCTGGGGGGTCACGGAGGGTCAGGGGGTCGGGGGGGGTCACCCTGTGGGCCCCCACGCCATCCCCATTATCATCATCTTCACCCCACCCCAGCTTCATCCCCCGTCCATTCACAGCCCGATCCCCATTCCATGCTGTCTTCATCCTCGCTTGCATTTCTCATCATCCCCATCTCATCCCCATCCTCATCCTCACCCCATCTCATCCCCATCCCAATCCCATTCCCATCCCAGTCCCATCCCAGTCCCGGTGCTCACGGCCTCCTCTCCCTGCGGCCGCTGGGCCCGTCCCTGGCGGGGTCCTGGGCGATGCTCAGCGCGTCCTGGATGGCGGCCAGCAGCCCGCTGCCCCCCTCGCCCCGCAGCGCCGGCCCGAAGCACTCGGGCCGCCGGATCAGCAGCCGCACCACCACGTTGGCGTTCTCCTCCACGCTCTCCCCTAAGGGAACGGGACCCCAAAAGTCATGGGGACACCCCAGAACCCCCAAAACACGGACCCCCAAACCAGGGAAGCCCAGGGACCCCCGGAATCCCAGCACAGGGAGTCCCAGATCAGCAGCCACACCCCCAAATTGGGTTCTCCATGCCCTGTCCTGCAGAAACGGGACCCCAAAAGTCACTGGGACCCCTAAAAGGACCCCCAAAACATGGACCCACAGGAAGGGACCTGGGGACCCCTGGGGTGACCCATGAGGGGACATGGGGACAGCTGTGAGGACAGCAGGGGGGTCCTGGGGGCCGCTCACCAGTGACAAAGACAGCAAAGCACAGGACGTCGAGGCAGTGCTGCCAGGGGGGGACACAGGGACCCCCCTGAGGGGATCTGGGGACACCTGAGGGACACCTGGGCGTCTCTCACCGTTGACAAAGACGGCGAAGCGCAGGAAGTCGAGGTACTTCTCCCCCCCGCAGGGGTTCCAGCCGATGTCGGGGTAGCCCTTGGCCAGCAGCATGGGGCAGCTCTGCAGCCCGCAGCTGGCCAGGTAGGTCACCACCTGCCACGGGGGACATCGGGGACATCAGGGGACACAGAGGGACACGAGGGGACACGGCAGGGGAGACGGGGCTGTCCCCACCTTCTCCAGGTCCTGCTCCTTGAGGGCCAGCGCCAGCTCGTTGTTGTCGATGACGGAGGCGGCTGCCACGTCCAGGGGGGTGGAGCCCTGCATGCCTTGGGGACACAGCGGGGACACCAGAGAGGTCAGGGGGACACTGGAGGGCAGAGTGACACCCCTCAAGGTGTCCTAGAGTGGAGGGGACAGAGGTGACAGGGGTGGCACTGGGGACACAGGGGGGTCCCAGCAGGGTTTGGGGGTCTCACCCAGCCCAATGCCGCTGTTCTCCAGCAGGTAGCCCAGGTGGTCGAACATGGACCGCTGATTCTGGCGGCTGATGCGGCAGAAGTAGCAGAGGAAGCGGCAGCAGTTGGTCACCATCTTGGGGAACCGGATCTCCTGGGGGGCACCGGGGGGTCAGGGGAGGTCTGGGGGGGGTTCCTGGGGGCACCCAGGGATGGGGGGCTCACCTTGGACTCGCCGCCGCCCAGCACACTGACCATCACCTGCATCACCGTCTCGTGCATGCCCAGGGCCCGCATCAGGTTGGGGTGCTGGTAGAACACCTTGTTGTTCATGATGTTCCTGGGGGGCACAGGGGGTCACCTGGGGGGCTCTGGGGCAGATTTGGGGGGCTGCGAGGGGGTTATGGGGTGTTCAAGGGCAGATCTGGAGGGTTCAGAGGGTTCTCAGGGTGGCAGATGGGGACACAGGAGGACACAGGAGGCACAAGAGTGACACAGGAGGACACAGGAGGTGCCTGGATGGGGTCTCAGGGTGCTGGATGGGGACACAGGGGGACACAGGGTGCCGGCTCCCTCCCCACGCACCCGATGCTCTGGATCATGAGGTTCTCCTCCTCGGGGCCCATCTGCACGATGAGCAGGGAGCGGATCTGCCCCAGGCACTCCAGCAGGGCCGTGGTGTCGGGCACGGAGGTGGCGCTGATGGCGTAGGCCTTGGGCAGCGCCCGGCCCAGCTCGCCCAGCGCATCGTACTGCCGGTGCAGCAGGCTGAACATGGCCCTGACCAGGGCCGGGCTCTGGATGAACGACTCCTGTGCCCAGTGCACCATGGTCTGCGAGATCAGCTCCTGCAGTGTGCCTGGGATTGGGGAAAATGACACTGGGGACATTGAGGACATTGGGGACACAGTGACTCCTGTGCCCAGTGCACCATGGTCTGTGAGATCAGCTCCTGCAGTGTGCCTGGGGACAGGGACAATGACACTGGGGACACTGGGGACACTGAGGACATTGGGGACACAGTGACTCTTGTGCCCAGTGCACCATGGTCTGTGAGATCAGCTCCTGCAGCGTGCCTGGGGACAGCAGGGACATCAGGGACACTGGGGACAATGGGGACACTGGGGACATTGGGGACACAGTGACTCTTGTGCCCAGTGCACCAGCTTGCGCTGCCACCTTGGAGACATCTTGGCCAGCACCTTGGGGACAATTTGTGTGGGGAGACAAAAGGAGATGCTGCTGAAGGCAGTCTTCCCCCTGATGTGTTACAGCTGTGTTAATTATCCCAGAGTGGAAACAGCCTTGCCCTCGCAGCCATGGGTGTGATAAAGAGTGAGTGAGTTGGTAAGGAGTCATTTGGAATCTGCTGGCCGTGCTGTGAAGAGCTGGGGACAGGAGGCTGTGGTAGGGACAGGAAAGAGCTGGTCCTGCATAAGGAAGAACTGATGAAGAGAGACAGAGCCAGAGCTGTGTGGAGCTGCTCTTAGATGACACAGAGGAAAAGTATGGGAGACTTTTGGATAACAAGGCGCTGGTGCTTGAAGCCTTCTGATGATTCTGATGAAGCACCTTGAGTGCAGTGTCCGTGTCAACAGCCACATATTGACTGCGACAAATTTGGCCAAAGTCCCAAGGACAGTTTGGCCTGAGCCTTGGGGACAGGTTGGCTGTGTCTCGGTGACATCTTGGTTGCCACCTTGGCCAACTTCTTGGGGACACCTCATATGTCACCTTGAGGACATCCCTGGTCATGTCCTGGCCAGAGCTGAGTGTTGTCCTGAGTGTCCCCTGTCCCCCACTCCCTGTCCCCTCCTTACTGGGCACTGGGGGCTCCTCGGGGGGGGTCTCCTCTTCCTTGGGGGGGGCCCGGACCCCCACCACCTTCTGCACCAGCCCCATCAGCCGCTGCCGCAGCGACGTCTCCTCCTCCTCCTCCTCTTCCTCCTCGGTCAGCTCAATGCCTGGGGGGATGCGGGGGGGGCTCACAGGGATGTCCCCATGTCCCCAAGGGGGGTCCCTGGCTGGGAGTCCCTGTGCTCCCAGAGAGGGGCTCCCAGTTCCCCTGGGAGGGTTGTCCCCATGCCCTGGGGGTTGTCCCCAAACCCAGGGGGTTGTCCCTGTCCCCCCCTCACCGCAGTGGGCCAGCAGGTCATTGTGGAAGTCCAGCAGCTCATCCCGGATGTCCCCAGGCACCGGACACTCCTCATCCTCAGCCCCTCCCTTGTACTGCATCAGCATGTTGATCTGGGGGACACAGGGACACGGGGATGTGGCCGGACATCGGGACGTGGAGGGGCACAAGGTCAGCCGGACTGTCCCTCAGCCATCACCCCCCGTCCATCCCTCACACATGGCCGTGTTGCCAGGGGTGTCCCCTGCTGCCCCTGCAGTGTCCCCACGCTGTCCCTGCAGTGTTCCCCTGCTGTCCGCCTGCTGTCCCTGCAGTGTCGCCATGCTGCCCCCGCTGCCCCCTGCAGTGTCCCCCCGCTGTCCCCGCAGTGTCCCCCCGCTGTCCCCGCAGTGTCCCCTTGCTGTCCCCACCTGCTCCTGTGGGGGCGAGCGGAACTCGCGCGTGCGCCGGGCGGTCTCTGCGGCCGACATGGTCAGTGCCCGCATCAGGCGGCCGTAGCGGCGCCGCTGGTCCCGCTGCAGCCGCTCCACGTGGCGCTCTGAGAAGGCCACGATGGCCTCGACTCGGTGCTGCAGCTCCCGCTCACACAGGTGCTGCAGCAGGTGGCACATCTGCGGGTACACGGAGGACACTGGGGACACCATGGGGACATCGGGGATTGGGGACCCCAGGACATCCCTGGGAACTGGAGGTGGGGACAGGGACCCTGGGGAGGGGACCCCAGAGAGGGCACAAGGACACTGGGCAGGAGACCCCAGGCAGGGGACATGGAGAGGGGACACAAACCCCCGTCCCTGTGGCACTTCCCTCACCTGCAGCTTGACTGACTCCGGCAGCTTCATCTGCAGCAGCCCCTCCTCCAGCTCTTCCTCCTGCTCCTCCTCCTCCTGCAGCTCCCCAGCCTCAATGGCCTTCATCCTTCTGGCCTCCTCCTCATCCTCCTCCTCCTCCTGCAGCTCTCCAGCCTCGATGGCCTTCCTCCTTCGTACTTCCTCCTCCTCCTCCTCCTCTTCCAGCTCTCCAGCCTCGATTGTCTTTTTCCTCCTTGCCTCCTCATCCTCCTCCTCCTCCTCCTCCTCGCCAGCCTCGATAGCCTTCCTCTCCTCCTCCTCCTCCTCCTCCTCCTTCTCCTCCTCCTCCCTCCGCGCCCCGAAGACGCGCGGCTCGATCATGCGCAGCACGCGGCGCACGTCGCCGTCGCCCAGCGCTCCCACAGCCAGCAGCGCCGACACCAGCTTCAGCACGGGCACCAGCTGGAACTCCACGCTGCCCCCCACGGGGTCCCGCGTGTGGGGGCCACCCCCAGCCACCGCCTCGGCCAGCATCCGCATGGCCTTGGCGCCCAGCTCGTCCAGCGGGATGGCGGGGCTGAGCGGCGCCCGGCCAGATGGAACGCGGATGAAGCACGGCTCCGAGAAATGGGGCTGGGGTCTCAGGCAGGCGCTGGGCCCCACGCCTGGGGGTCCCGGGCAGCGGGCGCCGTCAGGGAAGAGCGCGATGGTGCGCGTGGCCTCGGTGATGGGCACGATGAACTCGGCGCTCATGGAGGAGCGGGCGCGCTGTGCCGCATCCAGGTGCATGGCCAGCAGCAGGTCGTAGTAGCCGGCCCGCAGGGGTCCGGGCAGCTCGGGGGTCTCGATGGCGAAGAGCAGCTGGGCCTGGTCCACGTGGCTGCAGAGCGCGTGGGCCACGCGGTTGTTGCCCAGGGCGCAGACGGCACAGTAGAGGCGCAGCGTGTGGCACTGGAACTGCAGCAGATCCTCGCGCTCCCACAGCTCCAGGATGTCGATGCACCTGAGGGAAGGTGAGGGTCGGGGTGGGACCCCTGGGGAAATGGGGGTCGGGGCGGGGGGACACAGGGTGGGACCCCTGGGATGGGAGCACAAGGTGTCCTGGGGACATGACCCCAGGAAATGGTGTCCCCACAGTCTCCTGGGGCTGAGACCCCTGAGGATGACACCCCGAGGCACTGAACCCCATGAGGCTGGGGATGCCCTGGGTGTCCCCACCTGTCCTCCTCGGGGATGTGCAGCGCCATCATCTGCAGGGGCTGGGAGCACTCCACGGCCCAGCCCTGGCGCTCGCCCAGCCGGGCGCTCTCCACGCCCAGGTACTGGGTGGGCATGCGGCTCCAGGTGACCGGCGTCAGGTGCTGGATCACCAGCCTGGGTGGGCACTGTGGGGCCGGGTTCTGCCGCTCGCTGCTGAACATGGCTGCCGAGATGGGCATGATGTTCTGGGGGGGCAAAACGGGGCTGTCAGGGGGACCCCCAGAGACCCCTGGCACTGCCAGGGGTGCAGGTTCCTCTTGGGTCACCATGCAGACCCCACAGACCTGCCTCAAGCTCTCCTTGTTCCACCTTGCAGCCCCTCCACCACCTCACCAGTGCTCACAATTGCCCCCTCCCCACTCCCAATATCCCCCCCCAACGATGGGTGGGGGTCCCAGGCCTCACCTTGAGCTTGCCCAGCTCGAACTGCAGCACGTTTTGGGTGGTGGGCTGCACAAACACTGCTGGAAACAGTTTGGTGTTGGGCTCCACCTGCGTGACAGCGCTCCTGTGAGACCCCCAGGCTGGGCCAGGACCCCCTAAACCTCACCTAGAGGAGTCCAGCTCACCTGGAAGAAGGTGTTGATCTCCTTGCCATTGGCAGTGAAGGTCATGAGTCCCGTGGCCAGGTCCACCAGGCAGCCAATGACCAGGTCAGTGTGGGACACCCTGGCCTGCTGGGTGGGGGCCGCAAACTCCCCCCCCCACACCATGTAGCAGTTGCTGCGCTTGATGCTGGGGGAAAAAAAAGGGGGTGAGACCCCCAAAGGATCCCCCCAAAGGACCCCCAGGTCCTGGAACCTGCCCTGTGTCAAGGGCGTTGCCTTTGGGGGTCCCATTTCATGTTTCCATTTCAGGGTCTTGTTTTGTTGCGCTCCCATTTGGGGTCCCTTTGGGGTACCTGTCGTGCACGTTGCCGCGGTCGTCGCCCATGGTGACGGTGACGCTGCGCACCCGCCCCAGCTCGAAGTCGGGGTCGTGCTGGTGGAAGTGGGGGGTGACCCAGCCCACCCAGGCACTGCCCGGCTCCTGCCCCGCAAACAGCCGCACCGAGTAGTAGTACTGGGGAGAAGGGGCACGGGGACAGGTCAGGGACACGGGGACAGGGATCCCCTACCGTGGTGGTGTTCATGATGACCTCGGGGTTGGGGGGGATTTGGGGTTGGGGGTCTCAGGGTCCTGTACCGTGGTGGTGTTCATGATGACCTCGGGGTCATCGCGCTCATCTGGCACCACGTCCTCCTCCAGCCGGGGCACGGGCGGGGGCGCAGGGGGGGGCGTGAACGGCGTCTTCCGGCCCTTGAACAGGAACCTGGGGGGCACCCGGGGGGGGTCAACCCGGTTTGAGGACCCTCAGGGACGCCCAGGGACCCCCCAACACCCAGGCAACCTCCAACAGCCCTTAGGCGCCAGCCTGGCAACGCTCAGAGATCTGCAGGGACTCCCCCCAGGGGTGGGTATCACCCTCTTTTGGGGACTCCCAGGGATTGGGGACCCCCAGGGATGGCTGTCATTCCTTTTTGGGGACCCCTCATATCCCTTCAGGTGCCCCTCACCCCCTCCTCGTCTTGCTCTTCTCGGTGGTCGCGTCCTTCTCGTTCTCCCCGCGGGGCTGCTCGCGGGGCGGGGCTGCTCCGGGGGCCACCCCCCCTGTCCCTTTCTCTGTCCCCTCGTCCCCCTCGGCGCTGCGCGGCCCCGCCGAGCGCCGCAGCCGCTCGAACTCGGACTCGGTGACATCCTCGGGGGGCTCCGGGGGGGGCGCCTGGGGCAGCGGGGTGGCTCCGGGGGTGCAGCGGAAGGTGGGGTGGAACTGCACCGGGAGGCTGAGGCGCAGGAACAGCAGCTCAGGGGGCGCCGCGGGGGTGCCGGAGCTGCGGTGGGACAGGCGCAGGCACGGGGGGGTGTCCACGGTGCCATCCAGGCGGGTCACCTGCCAGGGGGACACGGGGGGTGGCACCGGGGAGCGCCACATTGGGGAGCCTCAGGGGTGGGGAGCACCCCGGGCATGGGGGTCACCCTGTTCTGGGTACCCCCAGGGATGGGAAGCACTTTTGGGGACTTTCTTCACACCCTGAATCCTCCCAGAGACCCCCGGCCACCCCTCACCTCGAGCTGGGGGTGCTCGGGGGGCACTGGCACGAACTGGGGGAGGCTGTGGCTGAACCAGAGGGCGATGGGGCGTTTCATGTTGATGGCGAAGGGCTCGTAGCCCTCCTGCAGGCCGCAGATGCCGAAGTAGCGCAGGGTGCCCACGTCCTGGCCCAGGTTCAGGTGCCCCTCCTGCCCCAAACCCAGGCTGCACACCGGGACAAAGCCTGGGGGCCACGGGGAGGGGTCAGCACTGCGACCCCCACCCAGCCCTGAGCCCCCAGCCCCACCCATGACCACCCTAAGGAGCACACCTCTCCTGCCCCTGGCGGCACCGGGGGGGCTCTCACCACCCCCACCCCACCCCGGGAACCCCCAGCTGGGGCCCTCCCTCACCGTCAGCCACGTCGAAGTCCCTGAAGGCCACCTCGGAGCCACCATCCCCGATCAGCACCTCCCCGTTCAGGGTGAAGCTCATGTGGCACTCGCCAAGGTCGATGAGGCAGCCAACGACATCCCCAGCCTGCCAGGGCCGCCCGAAGGACTCTCCACCCACGTGCCACCGCTGTGCCTGGGGACACGGGGGACATCAGGGTCACGGGGGGCATGGGGGTCACAGGGGTCACACCGTGTCCCCCTACTGCCAGGGCCGTCCAAAGGACTCGCCACCCACGTGCCACCGTGGGCCTGGGGACGTGGGGGGCACAAAGGGTGACAGAAGGAACTTGGGGATGCAGGGGGATCTGGGGTGATGGGGACATTGGGGGTCACATATCCCAGTGGACTCAAGAGGGGTTCCCTGTGTGTCCCTGTGGGTCCCAGGTGGATTCTGGGTGTCCCTGTGTGTCCCCGTGTATTCTTATCTGTCCCTGTGTATCCTTGTGTGTCCCCAGGTGTCCCCGGGTGTCCCCAGGTGTCCCTGTCCCTCACCCGGTGCCCGTTGAAGACGAAGGCCCTGTCGTCGGTGCCCAGCTCGGTGTCAGGGCGCAGCCCGGGCCGCGCCCACCCCACGCGCATCTCCCCGGGGGTCACGGCCTCGAACTCGAAGTACCACTTCCCCGAGCGTACGGCCGAGCCCCGCTCAGCGCGGAACAGCCGGGGCCGGGGGGCGCGGGGACCCCCCGAGGGAGCGCCCTGCGAGGCTGGGGGAGAACAGGGGTCAGCACCCCAAAAACAGCACCCAGAGACCTCCGGGAGCAGCACCCAGAGACCTCCGGGAGCAGCACCCAGAGACCTCCGGGAGCAGCACTGTGCAAGGCTGGGGGAAACAGCGGTGAGTACCCCAAAAAGGGGATATGAAACCCTGAAAATGAGACAAAAGCCCCAAAAGTGTCCCCGAGCCCCCCACTCACGCGTCTCCTGGTCGGGGGGCTCGATGTTGTAGCCGTAGCCCAGCAGGGTCCGCACGGCCTGGCAGAGGCTCTCGCGGTTGGTGGCCTTTGTCCCCTCGTCCAGCAGGTTGTAGGGGACCAGGCGCGGGTTCCGCTTGTTCTTGATGTCCTGGGGACACGGGGACACCGGGGTCAGGGGCGTGGGGACGTGGGGACACGGCCATGGGGACGCAGGGCAGGGTTTGGGGTGTCCATGGGAGATTTTGGGGAGGTCAGGAGTAGGTGGGGGTCTTTTGGTAGGATCTGGGGGGCCCTGGCATGGGTGGGGGTCCCCACCTGGGTGGTGCTGTAGGTCCAGCCCTGCTGGACCCTGTCCCGAGCCCAGACGTTGTGGCCGTTCTCGGCCAGGCGATCCACCAGGGTCAGCTGGGCCGGCGTGAGCCGCACGTGCGACAGGTCCAGCGGCGCCGGCTTGTACCCGTTGGACATGGTGTACCTGCGAGGGGGGGGCACACCTGTGGGACCCCCCCGGGGCATCCTGGGACCTCCAACCCACAGAGAACCCATCAAACCCTCCCCAACCTCCTCAGTGGTGTCCAAACTGGGACATCCCAACCCAACCTGGGACATCCCAACCCAACCTGGGACATCCCAACCCAACCTTTACCTGTTGGACGTGGTGGGAATGGGGGGGACACACCTGTGCGACCCCCATGGGGCACCCCAGGACCCCCAGAACTCCCCCACTCATGGGAACCCCAACTGGGAACCCCCTTTTAGAGCCCCCAAACTGGGATCCCCCCACCCCTCCAGCCCCCCCAAACTGGGACCCCCAACACCTCCAGCCCTCCAAACCCACGTTTTGGGCAGTTTGATCTTCTTCAGGTTCTCCTCAGCCTTCTCATCCGCCATCCCCACGTGGCAGCCCAGGGCCAGCAGCGTCCTGGGGGACACCCCAAAAATCGGCACCCCCAAATCTGGGACCCCACAAAGCCACCCCAAATCCAGCACCCTCAACTCCAGGAGGGCTCTGGATGAGGGGGGATCAGAAACTCAGCCCATCCCTCCACACCCCAAAGTGGGGGAACCCCAAAACCCCCACAAATCCCCCCATTCCGAGGTGAGGGGGGGGCCCAAAATCATCCCCACCATCCCCAGGCTCAGAGGGGACCCCCAAACCCATTCCATTTTGGGGTGGTACCCCAAAAGTTCCTCCCCAAACCTACTGCCCCTTTCCCAGGGGGTCTCAGGGACACCCCCAAAGAAGGAGGGACCCTCAGACTCCCCCGTCTCCCCCTTACTTGAGGGTCTCCCCCGACATCTGGAGGTTGTAGCCGCGCTCAGGCTCAGGGAGGCTGTGGAAACTCAGCAGACAGGGGTGCAGGCGCTGCACGTCATCCCGGACCTGGGGGACCCCCAAAAAGACATCCTGGGCATGGGGACCCCCCATCGAGACCCCCTCCCCAGCCAGGAACACCCCCAAAAAGGGACCCAACCCTGGGGATGCTCCAAAAGAACCCCACTGTAGCCAGGGATCCCCCCTCAAAGGACCCAACCCCTGGGGAACCCCCCAAAAAGGGTCCCAAATAGGGGCAACTCAAATTTTGGGAGCCCCAAAAAAGGATCTCAACCTGGAGACTCCTCCAGAGGACCCCAAAGAGGGAATTTTGGGATGCTGGGGGGGATTGGGGTCCCGCACGCACAGGCCCGTAGGTCCAGCCCTGCTCGATGCGGGCCAGGGCTCAGCGTGGGTTTGGGAGGTTTCTGTGGGGTTTGGGGTTCCCCGGGGGACTTTGGGGTCCCCAGGAGGACTTTGGGGTCCCGCACTCACAGGCCCGTAGGTCCAGCCCTGCTCGATGCGGGTCAGGGCCCAGAGCTCGTGGATGTTCTCCGCCAGCTTCTCCCGGATGCGCTCCAGGTGTGGGGGCAGTACGATCTGAGGGGCGGGGAGGGGGCATTGGACCCCCAGCCTCCCAAAATCCCCTTCATTCCCCCCAAATCCTTTCCCAATCTCTTCAAGCACTTCCAAATTCCCCTTCAAGCACCCCAAGATCACCCCAAATCCCCCTCTACTCCCTCCAAAGTCCCTCCATCCCCCCAAACCCTCTCCCAATCCTCCCGCTGTCCCCTCCATGCCCCCAAAACCCCACAAACCCTGTCCCAACGCCCCCAATCCCACCTCCACTCCCCCAAAACACCCACAGACCCCCTTCCATCCCCCCAAACCCGTCCCAATCCCACCTCCATGCTTCCAACCACCCACAAACTCCCTTCTATCCCCCCTAAACACCCTCAAACTCCCTTCCATTCCCCCAAACACCCCCCCAAAAAACCCCCAAACCCCTTCCATTCCCCCACCCCTTTCCCAACCCACCCAATCCCACCTCCATCCGCCCAAAACACCCACAGACCCCCTTCCATCCCCCCCAAACCTCCTCCCTACCCCCCTCCGTCCCTGCCCGGCGCACCTGGCAGGTGTCCACGGGGCAGGGGGTGAAGGCGGTGTGGGGCAGGGCTCGGGTGGGCCCCAGGAGGCTGCGGGCCCCAGGCGGGGCCGACCCCCGGTACGCCGTCAGGGGCTCCAGGCGCAGCCGCTCGCGGGGCAGCAGCGCCTCGGCGCACGGGGCGTACCCGGGCGGGGGCACGAAACGGAACTCCCCGTGCCGGCCCCCCAGTAGGAACCGCAGCCTGGGGGGCACAGGGACACCTGGAGTGACCCCCAGACCCACAGAAACCCCACAGACCCCCCCCTGCCCAGCAGGAACCGCAGCCTTGGGGGCACAGGGACACCCGGAGTGACCCCTGGATCCATAGGAGCCCCAATCCCACCCTGGGAACCCCAAATCCCACCCTGAGAGCCCCAAATGCCACCCGAATTTGGGGTGTCCCACCCCCCAATTTTAGGGTGTCCCGCCCCCATTTCGGTGTCCCCCCCCCTCACCGGACCCCCGCCGAGAAGCTGGCCACGGGGGTGAAGAGGGTGTCGAGGTTGAAGCCCTCGAGGACCCCCTGGACAGGGGCCCCGTTGAGGCGGAAGGAGGCGCTGGGGACCCCCAGGTCCAGGCAGCAGCTGACCACGTCTCCCTCGGCCAGAGCCCGGCGCTGCGGGGACCCCACGGCCTTGGGGACACCCCCTGGGGGGGACAGAGGGGTCAGGGGGGTCATGGGGACAGGGAAAGGGGTCTCAGAGGGGTCAGGGGGGTCACAGGGGACAAGGGGGGACAGGGACGTGGTGGGGATGGGAGGGTTGGGGGCTCACAGAGGTCTGGGGGGCATCAGGAGGACTGGGGGTGGGGGGGCACAGAGGGGACAAAAGGGGTCCCAGGGCTCAGGGAAATGGGGGGATCAGGGGTCAGCGGGGGTCCCAGGTGCCACCCCTCACCTGTCCAGAGGTGGAGCCCATCGAAGGCAAAGGAGTTGAGGTCGTCACCGGCACCGTTGCCCCCCCAGCCTGAGCCCCCGCCCGGGGCAGGCCGGAAGCCCCCGGCCGCCCCCCAGCCCACCCGGAGGTGGGTGGGCACGGGGGTGACGAAGGGCTGCACCCGCTCCACGGCCACCTCGAAGTACCAGCACCGGAACTGCGTCGAGCCCGGCGCCGTCCCCACAAACAGGTTGGGGCGCACGCTGAGACACGGGGGTGGGGGGGGGGGTGGGTCAGGGAAGAGGGAAGGCCCCCGCGGGAACCCCCAAATCCCACCCTGGGATCCCTGAATCCCACCCTGGGAACCCCAAATCCCACCCTGGGAACCCCCAACCCCACCCCAAAGGCACCCGGGGACCCTTGAGATCAGCCCAGGGGTCTCCAGGAGCATCTCCAAAGCTTCCAGAAGCACCTCAACCATCTCCAGACTCCCCCAAAACTGCCCCCAAGCCCCCCAAATCTCCCCTCCCCAGGACCGCCCCACCCCCTGAAGCCCCCGGGGCGCCTGGAGCACACCTGGTGACGTAGTTGACCATGCCGGTCTGCAGCAGCAGGTCGCGGCGCGGCAGCAGGTTCTCGGTGATGAGGTTCTGGTTGGAGCGCACGGCCACGGCGTTGCACACGCACAGAGAGCACAGCACGTCCAGCACCTGGTGGGACACACCTGAGCACACCTGGGGGCACCTGGGGGCACCCGGGCACACCTGGGGGCACCTGGGCCCCACCCACCTTGTGGTTGCGGCCGTGCTTGTCCAGCAGGGAGATGATGGATTTGATGTGGTTCTCCTGGATGATGTTCAGCACCTCGGGGCTCTCGATCAGCACGCAGTACAGCACCTCCAGGATGCCTGAGGTGTGGGGCAGCCCCACGGCACGGCGCTCAGAGCCACGGCAGGACCCCAGCCCCACAGGAGCCCCCAGGGCTACCCCACTGACCTGAGGAGGCCTCCAGCCTGTCCAGCTTGCTGACCAGCCAGTCCAGGTTGGTGGAGAACAGGGCGCAGTTGGCTCGGTTCCCTCGGATCAGCGAGGCTGGGGGGACATGGGCTCAGAGACCCACGGCGCTGCCCCATAGCACAGCCCTGACCCCACAGCCCTCTGTATCTGCCCCACAGTCCCTGTACCCCGCCCCCACAGCCCCCGTGCCCGCCCCACAGCCCCCGTGCCTGCCCCACAGCCCCCCGTACCCCCCCCACACCCCCATACCTGCCCCACAGCCCCCGTGCCCACCCCACAGCCCCCTGTATCCGCCCCACAGCCCCTGTACCCCCCCCACAGCCCCCATGCCCACCCCACAGCCCCCGTGCCCGCCCCACAGCCCCGTGCCCGCTGCCACACGGCGCACCCAGCAGCTCGTAGAGCAGGTTGACGATCTCCTTCCAGGCGGCCGCCGCCTCCTCCCCTGCGGCCTCCCCGAACTGCGCCGCGGTGCTGTAGGCGCTCAGGCGGTCGATGCAGCTCAGCACCAGGGTCAGCATCCCCTGCAGTCCAGGAGGGGCTGTGAGACCCCTGGATGGGACCCCAAACCGCCCCCGGGACCCCTAGACCGGGACACCCACCCTGGGAGCACCCCCGCCCCAGCATCCTGGGACCCCCAAACTGGCACCAGTGAGAGCATCCCCCGCAGCCTGGGGGGCGCTGTCAGACCCCTCCAGGGACACCCCCAGATGGCGACACCCCCAAGGCCGGGACCCCCCACTCTGAGACCCTCCACAACCCCACTGTGACCTCCTCAGTTTGGGGAGGGGTCGTGGGGGCGGGTTCCGTTTCCTGCTGGAAGATGAGGCAGCGCCAGAGCACCCGGACCCGGCAATGCCGCCCGAAACTCCGCCAAGCCCCGGGACCCCGTGGGGCATGGGTGAGTTAAATTGCGGAGGGGTCCCGGGACGATCCCACTGTGACCGCCCAGACTTGGGGAGGGGTCCCGGGGGTCGCACCTCCTGCTGGAAGAGGCTCTGGCGGGCCCGCAGGGCGCGCAGGCGGCCCTGGCGCTGCTCGTGGCGCAGCTCGGGGGGCGGCGGCTCGAAGTAGCTGATCAGGTCCTGCAGGCTCAGGATGACAGTGGCGATGGGCAGGGTGGGCGGTGGAGACCCCCGGGGGCGGCCCTGCAGGCTGTCCAGGCTCCTGGGGAGGGGGGTCAGACCACCAGGACCACGCTAACAGCTCCCCCAAAGCTCCTCGGGACCCCCCCGGACGTTCCCCAGACCCCCAGAGCAGGTCCGTGGTGCTGAAGATCATCCCCATGGCCCCCCAGCCCCATAGGAGGGTTCTCAGCCCCACAGGAGAGACCCCAGCCCCATAGGAACCTCTTGTGACCTCTGACACCCCCGGGACACATCCAGGACCCCCCAGGACCCCTCCCCAAACCTGATGAAGGTCCCGTAGAGCCCCGTGGTGCTGAAGACCATCCGAGCCGCCTGCGACTCCTGGTGCTGGGAGCGGCTCAGGGTCAGGGCATCGTCCATGTGCCCCTCCTGGTGCAGGATGGCCTTGGAGGGGACAAAAAGGGGTCAGAGGGGACCCCAAAACCCCTAGAGACGCCCCCTGAACCCATAGGGACCCCAAAGCCCTCAAAGACACCCCAAAAAATGTTCAAGAGCTTCTCTAGAGCCAGTCCAGTGCTGCTGACAGTCCCCAAACCCCCTCAAACCCCTCAGAATTTCCACCCCAGTGCCACCCCAGCATGTTTTGAGGACCCCAAAAGACCTCAAAAACCTTCTTGAACCCCAAGGATTCTAAACGCTCCCCCCCAAAGCCCCCCAGAGCCCCCCCCTGCAGTTTTTGGGGACCCCCCCGGGCCCACCTTCCTCTTGAGCAGCCCGAGACGCAGGGCCTTGGGGTCGGGGGCGGCGTAGGTGACCCAGAGGCCGCTGTTGCTGTGCTGCAGGAAGCAAAGGGACTCCCCATACTTGATCTCAGGCGGCCCCATCCCCTCGATGTCCCTTTTTGGGGTTGTCTCCAGCTTCTCCTGTGGGATTTGAGGGGCACAGGAGGGGTCAGGAGAGCCAGGATGGGAACCAGGATCCATACTGGGGACAGGGAGAAGGGTGGGGACTGGGACAAAGAGCAGGATAAGGCCAGGATGGGGAGCAGGGGCAGGCTAGGGACAGCTGGGGACATCCCAGTGATGTTGGAACAGGGACAGGGATGAGGACAGGTTTGGCACGGGGACCAGGAGCAGGTTGGGGACATCCTGGTGACGTGCCCACCTTGGAGGCCCGGAAGCAAAAAGTGGCCACGCGTGTGTTGGCCGCAGATGCCTCCACCATGGCCAGCCCGGTGGCCTCGGTCAGTGCCAGGTACCGGCCCGTGGTGACGTGGCGCAGGCGGAAAGGCTGTCCCCAGCGCAGGTGACTCCCACTCCAGCTGAGGGAGGGAGGGGACACCGGTGTCACCGGGGAGTCTGGGACACAGGGATGGGTGATGGGGACACGGGGATGGCTCATGGGGACACAGGGACATGGGAGGACACAGGGGTCACAGGATGAGGACATGAAGATGTGTGACAGGGACACGGGGACATGAGGAGATGTGGAGAGGTGACACCAGGACAGGACACAGTGACACGTGCCAAGGACACTCCAGGACCCCACTGGGACTCCACGTGGGGACCCCAGCCAGTGTCCCCAGTGTCCTTGGGGGGTAGTGGGGCCCCCGTGTCCCCCCGTGTCCCCCCGTGTCCCCCGTACCTGATGCGCAGGGGCTCCAGGCGCCACAGGGACCTGGCGTGGGTGCACACGGCGCCGCCCTCGTAGTTGACAACGCTGCTGGGGGGTGACAAGGAGGGGTCAGCGAGCTGAGGACCGGCCCCGGTGTGTCCCCACCCCCACCTCAAATTTGGGGCCTCCCCACCTGCGCTCCTCGCCCTGCTCGGGGGCTGTGGGGGTCAGGCACTCGTCCATGTGGCCGTGGAACAGGCGCAGGACGTGGCCGCCGGTGACGTAACCTGAGGGGACATTTTGGAGGGAGGGGTCAGGGTGTTGGGGACACCCTAAGGGTCCCCCCTCCCTACATCTGGAGTCTCTCAGGAGTCACCTTCCTCGGAGCCAGAGCAGATGGGGTTCATGTTCCACAGGGTCTGCATGAAGGAGGCATCGACCTGGAGCTCCCCGGAGGCCGTGGAGAGGTGCTGAGACATGGGGGAGACACGGGGGGGACACGTGTGACACGGATGGGGCATGGCTCCACCCCCCCCATTGTGTCAGGGTCACCCCATGTCGAGAGCACCAATTTCAGGGTCACCCCATCTGAGTCCCCACAAATCTGGGGGAGGGTCTCAGTTTCAGGATTCCCTTAATATTGAGGTTCTCCCATTTATCAGGTCAGGGGGTTTGGGGATCCCTGTGTCCCCATGTCCACGCCTGTTCCCATGTTTCCCCCTATCCCTAAATGTTCCCACACGTCCCCCCGTGTCCCCCCATGTCCCCCCGTGCCAGGTATCTCTCAGAGGACACGCTGACCAGGTTCAGGCCAGGGGGTTTGGGGGATACTTGTGTTCAAATGTCCCCCCGTGTGCCCCCGCGTCCCCCCGTGTGCCCCCATGTCCCCCCGTACCAGGTATCTCTCGGAGGACACGCTGACCAGGATCAGGTCGTCGCCCACCCGCACCTTCTCCCCCTCCGAGCGCTGCTTGGATGCTGGGTGCATCGTCCACCAGCACGCCTCGCCTGGGGGACACCCCAAATCAGCACCCCCAAAACCACCAGAAAACCCCAAAACCAACACCCCCGCACTGGGGGGATCCCCAGGAACCTCGGGCTTCCCCTTCCCCTTTTTACCCGCAGCGTCCTTCTGCAGCCCCACGTCGAAGGCCAGTTTGTCGGTGACCGAGCGGGAGGTGGTCAAGCAGCTCAGGTACTGGGGGGGGACACGCTGTTATTGGGGGGTCCCCAAAACCCCCCCGAGCCCCCCCAAACCCCTCACGGCCCCCCCATAGCCCCCCAAAGCCCCCCAAGCTCACCATGCTGCTGTGCGAGTGTCTCAGCAGGATGGCGTGGCCGTAGAGCAGTGTCCGGTGACCCCCACCCTGAGAGGACTTGGGGGGCACAGGTGGGTCAAGGAGGGACCCCAAAATCCCCTGACCCCTCCTCTACCACCCCCAAAAAAGCCTTGAACCCTATAAAAAACCCCTGTGGGCTCCCTGTCCCAGACACAACCCCGTGGGCATTGCTGCCCCCTGGTTTTGGGGTCTCCCCGTGTTGGGGTTTCCCCTCTTTTTTTGGGTCCCTCCATGTTGGGGTCTCCTGTGCGTTGCGCCCCCTTTTTTTGGGGTGCACCGTGCCTTGGACTCCCCCTCGTGTCGGGGAGCCCCTCATGGTGGAATCCTCCAATATTGAGGGCTCCTCTGATATTGGGGTCCCCAATTTCAGGGTGCCACTCCACATTAGGGGTCCCCCCATGTGTCAGGGTCATCCCATGTCGAGATCCCCAATTTTAGGGTCACCCCATCCGAGACCCCACAAATTTGGGGAGTTCCCAGTTTTGGGATCCCCTTAATATCGAGGGTCTCCCATTTTGGGAGTCCCTCCCCAATATTGAGGTTTTCCCCCAAAACTGGGATCCCCAATTTCAGGGTCACCCCCAAAATTGGGATCCCAAATTTCGGGGTCACCCCATCTGAGTCCCCACAAATTTGCGGGGATCCCAGTTTGGGGATTTCAGGGCCCCCCCATGCTCCTCCCACCCCCCTCACACTTTTGGGGTCCATGCGGATTTTGGGGGGCTGTGGATGGATGGGAATGGGGGTGGGGGGCACAGCCGGACACCTGGGTCCATGCAGGGGGGGTGTGGGGTGGGCAGAGCCCCCCAAAATTTGGGGGGGGAGGGGTTGGTGAGGAGGAGGAGGATGAGGAGGAAGGGCGTGATGAAGGTGAGGATGAGGATTTGGGGGTTCAGGAGGGGTCACTGCACCACAGTGGCACCTACCCACTTATCCAGATCGACCCCCTGGGTGGGCGGGGGGAGAGAAGAGGGGGGTCATGGGGGGCTATGACCCCCCAAAAACACCAGGGATCCCCCCCAACCCCCCCCCCTCAGGAACCCCAAAAACTCCCCCAGGAATTCCCAAATTCCCTCTTAAAGATCTCAAACCACCTCTAGCGCCCCCCCAAAATTCCCCCAGGGACCCCAAAAACTCCCCCAGGAACCCCAAAAACTCTTCCAGGGACCCCCAAATCCCTTCTTAAGGACCTTAAACCACCTCTAGCCCCCCCCCCCAACCCCTGTGGGATCCCTGGAGGGCCCCCCAAGTTCGCGGACCCCCCCAAATCCCCCCCACCAAATTCCCGGTGGGAGCCCAGCCCCACCTCGCTGCCGATCTCGGAGCTGTTGGCCAACATCTCCTGCAGCGCCCGCACCGACAGCGACTGCTCCAGCACAAAGCAGCACACGGCCAGGTCTGGGGGGACAGTCTGGGGGGACAAGGGGGGAGTCAGAGGTCATGGGAGAACCCCCCTCACCCTTGGGACCACCCCAGAAGCCAGGGGGATTCCCCCCACCCCCCAGGTCCCATCGCTGGCTGTCCCCCCTTGGCACCTGGAGGGGCAAACTGAGGCACGGAGCCCTCTCCATGTCCAAGGGGGTCCCGGGGGTGTTATGGGGATCCCTCAGCCCCGCAAAACCACCCAGCTCCGGGGGTCTCCCAGGGTCCTGCAGCCTCCCAAGCCCTTCCCTGAATTTCGGGGGTTCCCCCAAAGTCCGGGGGGGGGTATCCTCAAATTCGGGGGGGAGGTCTCCCCACGTTCGGGGGGTCTCACCTGTGCGTTGGAGGTGGGCTCCAGGGAGCAGAGGCGGTTCCCGAAGCCCTCGACCGACAGGCAGAGCTTGAGCTGCTCCTTCAGCAGCGTCGTGGTGCACTGCAGGACCACCTCGTCATCCTGGGGGGGCGAAAACGGGGGCGTCAGCGCCCCAAAATATCCCCCAGAACCCTAAAATACCCCCCAGAACCCCAAAATATCCCGCAGAACCCCAAAAGATCCCGGTTATGGCCCTATGGGACCCTCAGGGGTGGGGTGGCACTGCCAGACCACCTTGTCGTCCTGGAAGGCAAAAAGTGGGGGCTCAGCACCCCAAAACATCCCCCAGAACCCCAAAATACCCCCAGAAACCCAGAACCCCAAACCCCCAAGGAGCCCCCCATGGTACACCTGGGTGCCCCCAGACCCTTTTGGGGGGGGGTCAGGACCCCCTGGGTGCCCCCAGACCCGATTTGGGGGGGTCAAGACCCCATTGGGTGCCCCTGTCCCCCCCCCCAAGGACTGCAGCTCCCCCTTCCCCCCCTCCCACCTGCTCCCGTCACTCGAGGCCCCCCCGAACTGGGGGTGGGGGGGCGGATTCCACCCGCGAGCCGGGGATGCCATGGAGGGGGAGGGGAGAGGGTGTGTGGGGGGGTCTGCTTCGTGACTCAGTTTCCCCCCCAAAAATCTCCTCTCCAAATCTGCTGAGCTCAGCATTTCCCATGAGCCCGGCCCCCAAGGTCACCCCTTGCCCCCTCCCTCAATTCCCCCCGCCCCCCCTCCCGGGTCTGATTTTGAGGCCAAACTGGGAGAAACTGGGACAGAGCAACTGGGACGCCCGTCCCCCGACCCCCCCATCCCCCCGCGGGGGGAATCCGGTGTCGCCCCTCCCCCCCACAGCAGCTGCTCCCCCTCCCCCCTCCCTGTGTTACTTTTTTAGGAGTCCGGGACAGGTGGGGGGGAGGGGTGGGATGACCCCTTCCCTCCCAGTGCTCCTCCCAGTTCATCCCAGTATCTCCCAGTATCCCCCCAGTGTCCCCAGTTTCCCTCCCCAGTACATTTCAGTACTTCCAGTTCCCCTCAGTTCCCCCAGTATCTTCTTCCAGTTCCCCCAGTTTCTTCTCCCAGTCCTCCCAGTTTCCACTCTCAGTCCTCCAAGTTTCTCCTCCCAGTATCTCCCAGTTTCCCTTCCAAATCCCCCCAGTATCCCCCCCCAGTATCCCCAGTCCTCCTCTCCCACTTCTCCCAGTTTCTCACCTGTTATCTCCCAGTATCCCGTCCCAGTTCTCCCAGTTTCCACCCTAATTCCTCCAGTTCCTCCCAGGTTTTCCCTCCAGTATCCCCCCCCAGTCCCTCCAGTATCCCCTCCCAGTTCTCCCAGTTTCCCCTCCCGACCCTCGCTTATATCCCTTCCCAGTATCTCCCAGTATCGCCACCCCATTCCTCCGACGTTACCTGCCAGTTTTCCCACTTCCACCTCCTCAGTTCTCCCAGTTCCCTTCGTCGTGCCCCCCAAGTTCTCGGTTTCCCCCCATTCCTTCTCCCAGTCTCTCTGAGCCCCCCTCAGCTCCCCCCCAGTTCCCTCCCAGTGCTCCCAGTTTCCCTCCCAGTCCCTGCGCTCACCGTGCGTAGGAACTGCACATCGTCCTCGCCTTCCCCCTCAGCCATCGCCGCAGCCTCGGGACCCCCGGCGGGGTTTTGGGGGGGTCCTGGGAGGGTTTTGGGGTGTCCCCGGTGAGGTTTGGAGGGTCCCGGGGGGGACCCGCGGGGTCCCGGCTGCGGTTTGGGGCTCCTCGAGTGGGGTCAAGGGAGCCACGAGGGTGGTCGAGGGGGTCCCGGATGGGTGTTGGGGGGGTCACAGGCGGGCTCTGGGGGTCCCGTCCGCCCCTTCCTCAGGTGCTCCCCCCGCGGGTGCCACCGATCGTTGTCCCCCCCGGTGTCGCGACGGCTCCCGGTGACACCTGCAGCCCCTCCCCCGCCGTGACGTGAGGGGGAGGCTCCGGGGAGGGGAGGTGGGGCTGGGAAACTGAAGCACGGGATTCCCCCCTTGTCACCTGGAGGGGGAAACTGAGGCACGGATCCCTCCCTTTGTCACCTGGAGGGGGAAACTGAGGCACGGATCCCTCCCTTTGTCACCTGGAGGGGGAAACTGAGGCACAGGATTCCCCCCTTTGTCACCTGAAGGGGGAAACTGAGGCACGGATCCCTCCCTTTGTCACCTGGAGAGGGAAACTGAGGCACTGTCCCCTCCCTTTGTCACCTGGAGGGGGAAAACTGAGCTTACTCCGGTCCCTGTTACCTGCTACCTGAACTATCCAGCTGAAGGATAAATGTTCAAAATAAACGTCGGACCCTTACGGGAAGAGTCCGTAAAACCCAAGCGGAGAATAAGGCTCAAAAGGCAGCTCTCGATGCTTCCGGCACCTGCTGTTGGGAACCGCCGCGGGGCAGTCTCCGGCGGACACGGCGGAGGGCAGGGGCGGAACCGCAGCCCGCGGGGTCCCAGAGGCCCTGTCCCCGCGAGTGCCGCCCGCAACTCCCGCTCCATCATCCCCGCAGCCCCCGCACTCCATCATCCCCGCAACCCCGCTCCCCGTTCCATCATCCCCGGAACCCCGCTCCCCGCTCCATCATCCCCGCAGCCCCCGCACTCCATCATCCCCGGAACCCCGCTCCCCGTTCCATCATCCCCGGAACCCCGCTCCCCGCTCCATCATCCCCGCAGCCCCCGCACTCCATCATCCCCGGAACCCCGCTCCCCGCTCCATCATCCCCGCAGCCCCGCTCCTCGCTCCATCATCCCCAGAACCCCGCTCCCCGCTCCATCATCCCCGCAGCCCCGCTCCACGCTCTCCCGCATCATCCCCGCAGCCCCGCTCCCCGCTCCATCATCCCCGCAGCCCCCGCTCCCCGCTCCATCATCCCCGCAGCCCCGCTCCCCGCTCCATCATCCCCGCAGCCCCGCTCCCCGCTCCATCATCCCCGCAGCCCCGCTCCCTGCTCCATCATCCCCGCAGCCCCCGCTCCATCGTCCCTGAAACCCCACACTCCATCATCCCCGCTGCGCCCCGTTGTCGCGTCTCAGGTTTCCCGCAGGGTCCTCGCGCGGTGCGGCCGGGACACAGCCGAGCCCGCCGCTGCCTGACGCTGCCCAGCTCCTGGACTCTCGATGAATGTTTGAAACTTCCACATAAAGACAAGTTAGTAGTGATTACAGGAACGACATGGGGTCTGGGGGAGCAGGTGGATGCACTTAGATGTGGAGCATTGTTTCAAGGACGTGCCAAGCAGCAGCAGCAGCAGCAGGACAAAACAAAGCTGTGAAGATTCTGTTTAAAGTGCCTAGAGAAGGAAGCACATTGAATTGCCAGTAAGGAGGAGTGAACTGTGACCCTGTGTTGTAGGAACTCACCACTAACACTCAGTGTTCTCCGTGACCTCTCTGCTAACGCTGCCAGGTTGACGTAGGCAGATCCAATGAGACGATCTGTGTCAAGTGGTCTTTCCACCTCATTCTCCTTGCCATAAGCCCACCACACCTGGATTTCCAGTTTCTCCTCTCTGAAGAACCACAGCAGTCCCTGGCTCCTCCTGAGGGTCACCTTGTTGGGCTTCCTGAAGCTGACTGTGACGTTCTCTGCGTCGTCACTCAGCTCTGGCCGCTTCAGCCAGCTGCAGGTGGCCTCCTGGTTGTAGAGCTTGTACCTGAGGTAGCAGTGGGTGCTGCTGTGCAGCTGTGTCTGGCCTGCCAGCAGCAGGCAGTGGAGGGGCAGCCACACCCGTGGGGTGGAGATGGTGACAGCCACCGGGCTGGCATCCTGCTCCTCGTCCTCGCTGTCCTCGTGCACCTCCTTGCTGCTCCACCCCAGGAGCCTGGCAGCCTCCAGCACTCGCTCCCTGTCCCCCTGATGGGCAAAGGCCACCGACAGCTCCAGCCCTCCCACGATGGCCTGCAGGGCTCTTCTGCAGCATGGAGGCACTGCATCCTCGGGGAGGGTCACTGGGTACCAGCCTGAAATGCCTTGGGGAGGAAAGAGCACATCAGACTTAGCCAGGCTTTCAAAAAGTGTCACTGAGGAAGGGTCACCACCCTGGTCAGCAGCCAAGGACCAGAACGCCAGGGTCTACTTCTCATTTGGGATTTTATTAAATAATTTCTAATCTGGCCTTCTAAAAACCTCAGCAGCAGTCCTGGTCCCAAAGGATTTTCACTTCATTAACAACACCCATTTTACAGTGAAAATACAGCCAATTATAAAATTAAGTATTCTCGTTTATCTCCTACGCTCTTCCCATTAAAAACAATCCCAAAATTTTGGCCTGGAGAAAATGAGACCTTTACTGAAATGAAAGCAGAAATAACCAAGGCAATAATAAAAACATCATTATTGCAAGGTATAATAATCCCAAACTAATGCTAGATAGAGGAGATCACTCGTGGACAGATATGTGAATAATTATTTCACACAAATTTCACAGAATATTCTGAAGTGGAAGGGACTTAAAAGGAGCATTGAGATATTTCCCACATGGTTGAAAAAAAAAAAGAAAAGAAAGGAAAAAAAAGAGTTAATTCTACTACTTTCTAATTATCTAAGACTCTTGTTTCCAGCTTTGACAACTGAAAAGCAGTCACTGCTCCTGCACTAAACACCACAACTCACGGACTTGACATCCTTTTTGGACTTTCTATCTAGAAAATAAACAGCACTGAATAAAATCCCAAGGACTTTAGGTGCTGGTTTTAGCTGGTATGGAGTTAAATTTCTTCATAGTAGCCCCAGAATATTCATTCAGCCACTAAACATCCTACACCCTGAAAACAGATTTTCAAACAACACTGCCCAGGCACCCAGCACATCCTGTCACAGCACTGCCCTCAGCCTGCCCAGGCACCCAGCACAGCCTGTCACAGCATTGCCCTCACCCTGCCCGGGCACCCAGCACATCCTGTCACAGCACTGCCCTCACCCTGCCCGGGCACCCAGCACAGCCTGTCACAGCACTGCCCTCACCCCAAACACCACCCGGGCACCCAGCACATCCTGTCACAGCACTGCCCTCACCCCAAACACTGCCCAGGCACCCAGCACAATCCTGCACTGCACTGCCCTCACCCCCAACATGGGCCGGGCACCCATGCACATCCTTTGCACACTGAGGAAATCTTCACAGGTGGTTCTGGGAATGTCATTGTGTTCTGCTGTTGTACGTGGTTCACCCACTATGAAAACAGCTGAAGCTCAGTGACCTCCCTGTCCAGTCCCAGCTTGTTTTACCCCACCTCAGAGCTCCTTGTGGCCTTCCCAGAGCTGATGTTTGTGTTATTTGAAAGAGCCACCGAGAGACATCTGTGCTTACACCATGTACCATAAACAGCCCTTCTTCAGATCCTCCTTCCCCACCTTACATGGGGAGGTTACCTACAGGTTGGGGCTTATAGGCAGTGAAGCTGTCAAATACACAGAGAGAGCTCTTGAAAACTTTTTGAGAGTTTGAGGGTTCACCATGTTTTAATCACTGATTTTTTTACTCATTATGATGTTAGTGAAAAGCTGGAAGGAAACCACTCCTGGTTGGTTTCAGTTGTCAATGCACATCCATATTTTTATTTGCCCTGGAGGCAAAAAGACTTTATTTTTACACAGAATCAGAATTGGTTTGGCTGGAAAAGACCCATGAAATCCTGGAGTCCAACTACTCCCCCCAGCACTGCCAAGGCCACCACGCGCTCCCAAGTCCCCAAGTGCCACATCCCTGTT